>JAVLUX010000236.1:2942500-3205000 GCA_032164185.1 Moxostoma hubbsi
GTAGTAGTTAAAGGCACCTAATATAAAGTGGGACCTTTTAACAACTTATGAGTAGCTTGGGAATCTATAGTTTGAATGTACAGTAGCTTACCACATTGCTATAAACCACTTTGGATAAAAGCATCTGCCAAATATATGAATGTATATGTTGTGATAAGTATTGATTGGTTTATTTCCTTAATCTGTTTTACTTTATTTATGACATCAGTAATAATTACCATTACATGCTCCCATATTACACATTCAAGTCATTAATTACAAAAAAATACAATAAAATTGAAAGCATAATTATATAAAAATACATGCTTTTCCTTGCTATTAAATATAATTACACCATTACATGAAGACTATGGAATATATGACTCTAGTCCTGTTTGAACAGCACTCACGTCCCAGTCATACTATATAAAAATGACTTAATTTCACCTTTTTTGGAATACCAGAACTTAAGCACCCCCACCCCCCCTTTCTCTTTTAAGGCATCTCTTTCCATGCAATGAAAGCGAATTGAAACTAACATTGAAATTCTGCCAAAAATCTCCATTTTGTGTCCCACAGATAAAATAAAGTCATAGAGGTTTGGAACAACATAAGGGTGAGTAAAAAAAGTGTATCCCTTTTGAGGATTCAATGGTTGCCAAAGTCCAACCCAAGTATGAATGATTCAGCGCTAGCTGTTGAGAAGGCACTCCTACTACCATTAATCAGTGGAGTTTTCTCTATCAACTCGGTCAGCAGTTCCTCTCCAGAGTCAACAGAACTCCACGGATAATTTATCTAACCAAGTGCCAGTACATACTATACTGACTACCGAGTCTGTACACTTAAGGTCTTGATAACTGGCTGCCATTCTATGTCCGTTTCAGTAAAGTACACTTAATTGTGGTTTGAGAATTCTTCCACTCAACTGCTCTTGATTTATCACTAGCCGTTGAGAGAACACCACCAAATGGTATTGGGGAAAATGGGACACACTAGAATTTCACATGCATCTTTGGTCTAGTGGTATGAAACCAATTTACATGGCATAAGAATTTGTATACAAGCAATGTCACTATAATATACAGTGCTCCTATAGTTGGTTTTATGGTTGTACCATAGAGGTTTGACAGGATGACTCTTGAATATTTCAAATTTTGTTCTGTACAATATTTTCCTGTTTTATAATTCTGTTTAGTTGCTTGTTCGATCTACTCCAATTCTTTAGTTAATAGTAGTGTTTGCTAAAGGAAACATCACTATTACAATTGCCCAAACACTTGTTATGCATGACTCAAAGGAATATTCCAGGTTCAATACAAGTTTAGCTGAATCAACAGCATTTGTTGCATAATGTTGAGTACCACAAAAATGTATTTAGACTTGTCCCACCTTTTCTTTAAAAAAGGCAAAAATCTGGGTTCCAATGGAGCCCCTCCTCCCCTCGCAGATGGCGGCTGTTTGTCCACATCCAGGTGGCCGGCAGCGACCCCTCCGTCCCTTGGTGGACGGCCGCGGCTGCTCCTTTGGAACCGGCTGAAGCATCAAAGTAATATTGTAATGAAAACTAATAAACACACAAAAACAAAAAGACACAACACACACACACACACACACACACACACACACACACACACATACATACATACATAGCAGCAGACAAACTTAGGATTCCAAAATATGAGTAATCTCGTCACGTGTTCTGGTCCTAGTCAAGATCCTAGATGCTGTATTTTGTACATATTGCAATTTGTTAAGTGTAGATTTAGAGACCCGGGAAAAGACAAAGGTGTTGATCAGCTTTTCAGCCAAAGAAATAGATAGCAGAAGCTGTAATCCTGCGATATTTCTGCGATAAAAAAGGAAGTCTTAACAGTATTCTGCACATGGGGATCAAATGTCAAACAAGCATAAAAATTCACTCAAAGATACTTAAATTTCTTTGAAACTCCAGAACAAAGCCATCATCAGATAACAAAACCAGCTTTACGAAGCTGGTGAGTAGAGCAAGGAAGCAAAACTTCAGTCTTATTACTGTTTAGACAGAGAAAATTGTTAGTCATCCATATTTTTATCTCAGAAAAACAATGTGAAAGGAAGGAAACAGACACATTTTGACCATGGATACAGATCTGATTATCTTCTGCATAAAAGTGATAGTTAAGAGTACTTATCCAAAGAAAATGAAGACATCAGTATGGAAGAACTTAGAAGAAACACACCCAGCTTTGTAAAAATTGGTTTATGAAAACCCATCCAATAAACCTGCACACAACTGTGACCACACAGCAAGAAATATCCTGGAAATGGACGTAGGATTAAGAACATAAACTCTGGATAATGACACATCTGAGAGTTTTGTGTAACATGAATAATCACTCTGGAATGGAGGGGAAATTACTCAGCATTCCCAGTGCTTGTTTGAATAGAATTAATCAACAATCACTAGTAAAAATCACACAGGTGTTTTGGTGGGCACGTAGGTACATACGCGTCTAATTACAGGTGAAATCATGTCTTTGACCCCACTTATATATGACGGATGGAGGTTTTCATGCCAAACTCCAAATAGCTCCTTGGGAGGACTATCTATAGATCATTTCACGAATATGTTAAATCCTGTTTCAGTAGGCTATGATGACAACAGTTAAATCTCGGTTTCCACGATAGGTGAACAGCCGATGCCTCACGTCAGTTTAAAGTGCAATAATCAACTCTATAAAACAAGACGCCATAATTGAGATGACTGGAATAATAATTACTGGACTATTACAGAACTTTGTGCTCTCTAGCGCATCTGTGGTTTAAACCTAAAATTGCAAGGAAGTTTTGGAGAAACATTTTATGTCAGTTGTTTTTCCGCACTGCTTTTCTGGGTGGTAGAATCTCATGGTTTGAGGTTACCTGGAAATCATCTGTGATTTTTACCTGCAGAGCCGGAGCCGTGCTATTAACGTGGTATATTAACGTGGTATATTGTGTTGATATTTTGTTATTTTTGTAACCATTCATAGATATTACTCGATTTGAAGAAGATAAACGACACTCTTTTTAATGTTTGTATTTTACTACACATGTACATTTTAGAGGTAACGTTTGGGATGTGGCTGATATGTGTTCAACGAAGACAACATTACAATATTTCAATTTACTTTATAATCCGTCAGGTGAAAAGTCTGATGGGTTAGAAAAGTAAATAGCACACCACCTAAGACCCTTCACCTCACCACCATCTTCCACTGGTCAGACAAACAACTATGCGGTTACATCCAACTATGATCTCCAATAACTCTTCAAGTCAACACTGTCATTTCAGGTCTTGAGATGTTAAACTGACTTTGGCACAAGTATTCATGCACACAAACACTGCCAGATCTCAACGCATATGCTTAAGTCATCATCACATCACAGTATATTGTACAGATCTCCTAATTGCAGTATATTACTGCCAGAACATCGAAGATATTTATGAAGAAGATCACCAAAGACCATCAGTGGACGATGTGCTCTGTTCAATCCAAACATCTCCTGTGGAAAGTAGTCTGGGGCCGCAAAAGTTAATACACTAACAGAGCAGCTTTCAAACGCTGACTGATAGCGATAAAGCGATGTCTGGGTCAGGACGTTTGGTTCCAAGGGCATTTTTAACCTTTGAAGCCATTTAAAAAATGTTCCAGATACAAACACAAATCAAAGCTTTTCCGCTCTCATAACACATTCCTTCTTGGCGTTGAAGATGTGCAGGCCTGTTTCTTCATGTCACATCATCCTACAACTTTTGACCAATGAATTTCCACGATTTTTCCATTAAAAGTATTTTTTAAATACTTTTATAGAGATTGCAATCACAAAGGAGTTTCTAGATGATGTTAAAATATTTAAAAAATATAGTGTCTATAGAAATGTACATTACTCTCTTTGGTTTATGATCTTTTGGGCCCTTTTTAAACTTTAAAGTGAGTCACTATCCACTGCCTTGTGTTGAAAAGATGCACCGAGATATCTCCTTTTTGTGTTTCACATAAGAAAGTCAGTCATATGGGTTTGGAACAACAGTGAAGGGTGGAAAAAGTATGACAGGGTGAACTATTCCTTTAAACCTTGTGTTGTGTTTGTGTCGTGCTAACACCTTTTGTGTTCCCGGTCAAAAATGCTAAAGATAATAACCACTTACTTGATATAAACAAATTAGGTGTCATTTTAAAACGTTAGAATCTGGACTTTACAATGCGTATAGCTGATCCTACCAATTCTCAAATAATGCTTTTTAATTTTATGACAAATCAGAACTGTTTGGTTCTCATAATTTGCAGATTTGTCATCACAGCAATTATATTCAGAGTTGGTAAAAACACAGAAAAGTTGAGATAGCCATGTGTTATATATCAATGGAAAGGTCTCAATTAGTAAAATGCAATGAGCTAATTTGTTTCATTCAGCGGCCAAACTGCAGTCAGTTTTAGTGCATGAAATTCCCGTTGACACACATAAATATAATAAACAGGAGTGTCTCTTTGCCACATTTTTCCTTATTACTTCCTGAAACATACATATAACTTAGACAATGACATATTGTAACTTACAGCAGACAATCCCGATTCAAACGAGCCCAAAAACAACATAATATGATGAGCAGATCTTGAAATATTCCTCAAAGAGTGTTCATGGAAAGATGATGCACAAAAGGGCACTCAACACACTTTGTGTGTGTGTGTGTGTGCACATCCACATATGTGCTCAGCTAAAGGATTGGGATGCTCCTGAACACTTCATATTTCTATTTTGTAGTCTAATTCATTAATTTCCAATGGCCGGTCATTTTTGACAAAGTGAAATAAAAGCAATAACATTTTAAGAAAAAGGTCTTTAAAAAGGTATTTTTTCAGAAATCACATGTGAACAAAATCAAGGAATTTTATTCCAACTGGATCAAGTAAAAAAAAAACAAAAAACAAAAAATGAATCTGGATCAAAATGACCAGAACACAACATAAGGGTTAACATGCCCCAAAATATTGCCTGTTTATTCATGGCTGTTGGAACTCTGCATATATAAATAATTTAAAGTCAACATGAACTCAAAATTAACCCTATTTACTTCATAAATGTCACTGGTTTTAATTTGCACAACTCATCAGTGCACGTTAGACAAAAGAAACAAGTTAGTCTTACCCAAGTATGAGCAATAGTAATAGCAATGCTTACCCAAGCAAAAATAACACACAATTGTCAGAATCTAACCAAATCCCAATGGATATAATCAAATCCTGCCCTACATTATTTTCCAAAGAATAGTCACATTACTGCTCTATAAATGCACATTTTCAGATTACACAATAATGCAGCTTGGGGTAATTGTTAGCTGATCATGGAAATATGAACACATGAGATGTTTGATTGGTCACATTGTATTACCTGTGTATGTGACATGAGGACATTGAAATGTAAGCTGTATGCGATTGCAGTTCTAATGAGTGTGTCTGAAGCTCGTCTGGTTTCGTTATGAATCAAGGCAGACATCAGAATATATCATCAGTCATCAGGGTCTTGTATGGTGTGCTAACATAAACAGTCATTGTCGAAGACAAGAAATGAATGCTCAAAACCGACATAAAAGAACAAACTGACTCAAGAATGATGGATCTTTCTCTCAAAATTCATGAAAACATGACCTGCTGTTTGAAGTGTTGCAGAAGAAACATATGTCACAACAGGCTTGTTTTTCCTCACCAAAAATTAAAAATAAATACAAAAACGAGGATGTGATTCAAGAAACATCGGAATTTCCATTCGTAGACAAAATTGAATTAGCTGCCCTTTGAATGACAACACCATCATCTCCTTTGGCTCCGGGGTCGGAATTACAGACGGAAAGGGCCTTTATAAGAGCCCACAATTACATATCAAAAGAAGCTGGAAATTCGGGATGTTCATGGAAAACACTTGAATCCGTGAGCAACCTCTTTTGTAGTGCCTTCCAGAAAAGACGATAGACTCGATGGTTCGATAGTCTTCTGTTTTATGAAATCACATCACAAAAAGATTGAGTCGTTGAATTTGTCCAAAAGAATATGCTGAAGTGTCAAAAAGGCCTTCTGATTTAGCTAAAGATGTTTAAATACTATAGTAGTTAAAGAATTGTTTACACAAAAATAAAAAGTATTTCATCGACTTTCTTCTGTGGAACACAAATTAAGATATTTTGCAGTATAATCAGTAGTGTGGTGGTGGCGTAGTGGGCTAAAGCACCAAACTGTCAAGGAGAAGGTCACTGGTTCGATCCCCACAGCCACCACCATTGTGTCCTTGAGTAAGGCACTTAACTCCAGGTTGCTCCGGGGGGATTGTCCCTGTAATAAGTGCACTGGAAGTCGCTTTGGATAAAAGCATCTGCCAAATGTAAATAATCAGAGTGCCCTTTTTCATAATGATAATTTTTGGGTAAAGTATTTCTTTGATATTTTAATACTAACCCTCAGAGATCTATGGGGCATACCCAAAAATGAAAGGATTATAACTTTTTTAAATGATATAGATTATGATAAATTATGACACTCTCAGCCTAAAAAACAGCTGTAAAATCACACATTTTTTTTCTTATTTATCGGATTTGACAATATATATCTCTGGGTGTCAATTAGGTTGCTCAGAAAAAATTGCTTTTGTTTTAGCATTACAAAAATTATTTATCATTGTGTCCAAAAACGTCTCCAAGTGTCCAAAAGCCTTTCCAAACAAATAAAACATTGAAAATAATAACTAATTACACATGCAAACACAACAATGACTAAAGGTTTACAGAGCATGCAGGCATGAATTTAGAAATGAGATTTCACAGAATGAGTTTCATTGCATGATTCAGAGTTTCATTCTGTGCCATTGGAGTCATCATTGAGTCTTTGTGCCATCTACTGGTGGCCATATGTAATTACAGTGATTGATCACATGACTCTGAACTCAATCCCATTGGTTTAGCATTCCATGACAATACATCATTTCCAATGATGTTATCAGATCCAGGAAATCTAACATTTTTCCAGCCAGATTGCAAGATGCCAGAGAGCCAGATGCTGTGAGCACATTGTGCTTCATGTAGATAATCAAATGATCTATGCATCCAAGATAATGATGTGTGACATTTTATGTTCCGTTTATATTTCATGAAGTTATAAGCAAAAACGAGGCATACGAGCGACACCTGTTCACATGAAACATAAATGTCAAAGGCATATAGTTAGCTATTACTTGTTATATATACTTATGAGTAAAAAAAAACAGGCTGGTTGTATTTTACTCTTTGAGAGATTTCCAACAACATATGACACATGGCTATTTGATGAGTTTCAGATTTGTACAGATTACAATAAATTGTTAATGGCAAAATATGAATAAATGATCAAAACGGAACACCTCTGATTTGTCTGCAAATTTCAAAGCACTTGTTTAGTTTTGGTCATTTTGTACATGCATATGTTTTCAAACGATAACTATTTTGTGTTGGTTAAGACTGTAGTTATTAATATTTTGATAGTTGAATGTTTTTCTCACCTTTGGGCCTATCCAAGCTTAAAGGGTTAAAAAAATGGAACAAATGTAGCCATTTTAAGCAGATATTTGACCTACAATATATTTTTTGCTTATTCCCCAACACGTTTACTGATTGAAAAAATGATTACATTCCATAAAAATAAAAAAAATATATAGAAAAAAAATACATTTGCATCAAAACATAATTTGTATTACTAGTGCTTCCTAAAATACTTCAAAAATTAATTTATTTCTCCCATCAATATAGATGCTTGGGCCTCTGATGGTTATTTTATTTTTAAATTGTTCTTTTTTGCACTTTAGCTAGACAAAAGTAATTCAAATAAGCTTAAATTGTTGGAGGTTTTGCTTACAGGGACAGAAACATCCAGAAATGTGATAAGATCTAGCTTCTATCTTAAAGGCTTATTTTAAAGATTTGTGATTTCAAAGAGCCAGAGCAGCTGTGGAATTGTTTGGGAAAAGATTACTGCTTCTCTTACGCAAAATACAAAGACAAACGCAACGCTAAAGACAACATGAGCTACATTTCTGTCTTTCCAGACTGGATATGAGCTACAAAACCCACAGCAATGCAGGGATGAAGACATCTATCTCAATGTTTTTATGTCCTAAGCTCAAACACTCCATTGGCTTCCGGCTCCAAAAAGGTCTTCTTTAGTTTTTCCTCCACTATTCTTGGTCCATTGACTTAATCGATTTTCATCCACCAACTGTCTGTCTGTCAGTGTCCAGAGAGTCTAATGAGGGGAAGACAGTCTTCTGCTTAAACGAGATGTCTGTATCATTCCTTTGAGAGACGAGTTCTTGTATGTCCATGTGTAACAATCTTTCAGTTGGAAGTGAAAGTCCATTAATCTTTAAGTAATGTTAGCCATGTGTCATCTGGCTACCATGTGTCCTCAGAGTGCATGTTCTCATCTTCACATAGCCGGTGACAAAGAGCGAAAGAGATGAAGTCAAATGGAAAAAGATGTATCATAAAAAGGCCAAAATCTGATTGGATGAGTATCCTTTGAAGCCGCTGTAAAATACTGTTCAGTAAATAGAGATTTTCAGTCAAGACATGAATTTCTAGGTCAAACTGGAAGCCTCATTCGCAGTAGTCTCCATTGAGAATTTCCAATGGGGTTTAAGATAGCCATTTTCGAATAATGAGAAAAAAATCTCTGTGGTTAACATTTCCAGACCTTCATGTTTTGCTCTACAACATAAATTGCACACAGTCATACCTCAAATGCACATTTTGAAGTCATTGTGTGCTTTTAAAATGCAAATAGCTACTTAAGGACTATAATAAGTCCCATTAATTACACGTAATTCATCAAAGCATGAACATTTTTCTTAACGTATGACATATCACACATCAGAGGTCTTGACCTTCTCGACTGTATCCAATAAGCTTAAAAGCACATTCTTACACCAATTATGCTTAAGCAGACAATGTGTAAGGTCATGTAAATGCCTTAAAGTTCATAAACATAAAAAGTAAATTGAGCAAAAACCGATTGGCAGATTTTTGCCCTTTACTCCGATTTTGCGTTGTATGTAAACACCTTTACCAGCATTCTTACTGGCATATCCAAAGTGCACAAGTGTTAAACCCATGCCTGTATTCGTATTTGAGGGTTACAACAGTAATCAAGGCATTTTCTTGCATTTTTTGACGAAGCCAATTATTAGCGTAATTGTGTACGTCAATGCAACCATAATTTTGACATAATCTGCTGAACTGAGTCACTGTAGATGTTTTAAATATTATTAACCTAATTGATTATTACATAAACAGAAACACGATCATGTTGTTCAACAAAATTCTCACATGATTAACATTTGCTGCTACTGAGGTTGAAGTACAGGCAGGTTAAGGAGTTGGGGTAGGGTTAGTGTTAGGGTTAAGGTCAATGATTGGGTTAGGGTTAGGGTTAAGGTCAATGATTGGGTTAGTGTTAAGGTCAATGATTGGGTTAGTGTTAGGGTTAAGGTCAATGATTGGGTTAGGGTTAAGGTCAATGATTGGGTTAGGGTTAGGGTCAATGATTGGGTTAGGGTTAGGGTTAAGGTCAATGATTGGGTTAGGGTTAAGGTCAATGATTGGGTTAGTGTTAGGGTTAAGGTCAATGATTGGGTTAGTGTTAAGGTCAATGATTGGGTTAGGGTTAGGGTTAAGGTCAATGATTGGGTTAGGGTTAAGGTCAATGATTGGGTTAGTGTTAGGGTTAAGGTCAATGATTGGGTTAGGGTTAAGGTCAATGATTGGGTTAGGGTTAGGGTCAATGATTGGGTTAGGGTTAGGGTTAAGGTCAATGATTGGGTTAGGGTTAAGGTCAATGATTGGGTTAGTGTTAGGGTTAAGGTCAATGATTGGGTTAGTGTTAAGGTCAATGATTGGGTTAGGGTTAGGGTTAAGGTCAATGATTGGGTTAGGGTTAAGGTCAATGATTGGGTTAGTGTTAGGGTTAAGGTCAATGATTGGGTTAGTGTTAAGGTCAATGATTGGGTTAGGGTTAGGGTTAAGGTCAATGATTGGGTTAGGGTTAAGGTCAATGATTGGGTTAGTGTTAGGGTTAAGGTCAATGATTGGGTTAGGGTTAAGGTCAATGATTGGGTTAGGGTTAGGGTCAATGATTGGGTTAGGGTTAGGGTTAAGGTCAATGATTGGGTTAGGGTTAAGGTCAATGATTGGGTTAGTGTTAGGGTTAAGGTCAATGATTGGGTTAGTGTTAAGGTCAATGATTGGGTTAGGGTTAGGGTTAAGGTCAATGATTGGGTTAGGGTTAAGGTCAATGATTGGGTTAGTGTTAGGGTTAAGGTCAATGATTGGGTTAGGGTTAAGGTCAATGATTGGGTTAGGGTTAGGGTCAATGATTGGGTTAGGGTTAGGGTTAAGGTCAATGATTGGGTTAGGGTTAAGGTCAATGATTGGGTTAGTGTTAGGGTTAAGGTCAATGATTGGGTTAGTGTTAGGGTTAAGGTCAATGATTGGGTTAGGGTTAGGGTTAAGGTCAATGATTGGGTTAGGGTTAGGGTCAATGATTGGGTTAGTGTTAGGGTTAAGGTCAATGATTGGGTTAGGGTTAGGGTTAAGGTCAATGATTGGGTTAGGGTTAAGGTCAATGATTGGGTTAGTGTTAGGGTTAAGGTCAATGATTGGGTTAGGGTTAGGGTTAAGGTCAATAATTGGGTTAGGGTTAGGGTCAATGATTGGGTTAGTGTTAGGGTTAAGGTCAATGATTGGGTTAGGGTTAAGGTCAATGATTGGGTTAGTGTTAAGGTCAATGATTGGGTTAGAGTTAAGGTCAATGATTGGGTTAGTGTTAGGGTTAAGGTCAATGATTGGGTTAGGGTTAGGGTTAGGGTCAATGATTGGGTTAGGGTTAGGGTCAATGATTGGGTTAGGGTTAAGGTCAATGATTGGGTTAGTGTTAGGGTTAAGGTCAATGATTGGGTTAGTGTTAGGGTTAAGGTCAATGATTGGGTTAGGGTTAGGGTTAAGGTCAATGATTGGGTTAGGGTTAGGGTTAAGGTCAGTGACTGGGTTAGGGTTAAGGTCAATGATTGGGTTAGGGTTAGGGTTAAGGTCAATGATTGGGTTAGGGTTAGGGTTAAGGTCAATGATTGGGTTAGGGTTAGGGTTAAGGTCAATGATTGGGTTAGTGTTAGGGTTAAGGTCAATGATTGGGTTAGGGTTAAGGTCAATGATTGGGTTAGGGTTAAGGTCAATGATTGGGTTAGGGTTAGGGTTAAGGTCAATGATTGGGTTAGGGTTAAGGTCAATGATTGGGTTAGGGTTAGGGTTAAGGTCAATGATTGGGTTAGTGTTAGGGTTAAGGTCAATGATTGGGTTAGGGTTAAGGTCAATGATTGGGTTAGGGTTAAGGTCAATGATTGGGTTAGGGTTAGGATAAAAGTGTAACTGCAGATGTAATTAAATTCAGGTACTTTAAATGTAATTACAATGCAACAAAACATATGTACATAATAAGTACATTGTATAAAATTATAAATGCATAGTAGCTAAAGACACATAATATAAAGTGGGTCGAGTTTATCTATAACTACAAATCACTATTTGGTCCTAAACTAGTTACCCCAACCGACATATTGTTTATTTGCATTTTCTCTTTTGAATACTAGTTGCATTTACTTTATTTTGGTTTATGTGTATTTACTCATATTTTCTGAGGAAAACCAGGTCAACAAATTAGATAATGCAGATGGTTGTATTTGCAAAACCACATGGTGAAACTCATCTGTCTTTTAGTTTTTTTACATATGAAATAAACACCATTGATTTCACCATATGTGACCACTGAATCAGCAGAGTGGGTGGAATTTGCCTAGAAGTGGACATGCTAGGTTTGGAAAGCTATACATGAAAAGCTATGTTCTGAATAGCATACTATAATATTATTTGTACTATTTTTGCAGTATGTATATTGCGCACAATATGCACATTTTCGGCATGCGTGGAATGCCAGGATGACCAACTATACATGACAAAATGTGCAGTATACAACTAAGCACACTATTGTTGTAATGCATTCAACTTGACCTTCCATTTCCAGTGTAACACATGTACCAGAAGTAAAATTAGTCTTGCCATCTCTCCCGTATTAGCAGGGACATTCACTATGATGGCCAAATTGAAGATATCCAGTTCAGATATGATTAGAATAAGTCAAAACTACGAAAGTAAATGCTTTAACTTTATTCTAGTAATATTATGACTTTAATCTTGTAATGCCATTTTCTTGTAATTTTGACATTATTCTCAAAAACTATTGTGGGGCGGATTCACTAAACAGTTAAGCCACATTTACGTGTGATACTTCAACGCAAAAACCTGCTTCTTATTGACTAACCACATGCTATCTAATTTAAAGTAAAATTGCGATGCGTCTTGAGTATTTAAATCAAGTCATTGTCATTCCTTTCTGACAAAAAAAAAAGCTAATTTCTATTATATGTAAATTAGGCTTATTATAGATTGCGATCAATACACATCCATAGCACATTGCGTGTGCTATTACCGCCAAATAAAAGCAGGCGATAAATATTAACTTAATTTAAAAAAAAATATATGTTTGTGTGCATTCTAAGCATTAATTCATCAAATAATGATCAAATAATAGTGTGTTATAACCTGGCATATATCCATATTAGGGGAGTAGTCAAGTGTATCTTTGGCATGATTAAGAGATGATTCAGGTGTCTGGATCACAGTGATGCTGTTCAGTCCCAGCAGGATGTGTCAGCACTATGGTTTGTTGCATTCTCCGCTTTAGCTTACAGACAGCCTGCAAGATCAGAATTGTGCATGCAATTTGCATTCAGCAGCAATTTGGTGGGTGTGTTTGCACTGTAGCCTGATCTTCATGATTCCTTTAGTGAATTGGGCGCTAAACCAGACCGCACATGCTAAAAAGCAGTGCTTTTACAGAGCACAATTTATTGTGAATTTCCCCCTATGACTTTATTCTTAAAACCTTACATTTTTTCAATGTTTTAATTATTATTTTTTTCTGTCAAAAGCTAAACACCAACTTGGTCAGACTGGGAGACCACCTAAACCAGCTTTAACCAGCAAGCTAACTTAGGCAGGTTAAAAAGGTTCTGTTTCACATAATATATTTGAAAAAATTATTTAGTATGTACACGGATGAGCCAAAACATGGTGAAGTGAATAAAGTAGATCATCTCTTAACAAGGCCACATGTCAAGGTCTGGGTTGATGGTAAGCGAGGAATCAGTTCTCATATCAACGTGTTGAATGCAGGAGAAATGGGCAGTAGTAAAGACCTGAGCAACTTTGACAAGGTCTAAATTGTTATGGTCAAGCAACTGGGTCAGAGCATCTTTGAAATGGCAAGGCTTGTGGGGTGCTCCCGGTCAGCAGTGTTGAGTACCTACTGACAGTGGTCTGAGGAGGGGCAAACCACAAACTGGCGGCGATAGAAGGTTTACTATGGTACAACTCACAGAAAACTAAATGATGGACACTCTGCTGCGTATGGGGCTGCATTGCCGCAGACCGGTCAGAGTGCCCATGATGAACCCTGTCCACTGTCAAAAGCTCCTTCAATGGGCACACGAGTGTCAGAACTGGACCTTGGATCAGTGGAAGAAGGTTGTCATGTCCGATGAGTCCCGTTTTCTTTAACATTACATGGACGTCCGTGTACGTGTGCACAGTTTATCTGGGGAAGTGATGGCACCAGGTTTGCACTGTGGGAAAACGACAAGCCAATGGAGGGGGTGCAATGCTCTGGCAATGTTCTGCTGGGCAACCCTGGGTCTGGCCATTCATGTGGATGTCAATTTGACAAGTGCCACCTACCTTAACATTGTAGCAGACCAGGTACACCCCTTAATGGCAATGGCATTCCCTGATGGCAGTTGCCTCTTTCAGCAGAATAATGCACCCTGTCACACTAACCACATTGTTCAGGAACGGTTTGTGGAATATGATGAAGGTGTTGCCCTTGCCTCCAAATCAAGACCAACAGCATATTAGGCATGTGGTCATAATTTTTTGGCTCACTGTGCTCAAGTATTCAGTTGTAAACATAGCCACAATCACTCTAGTTCTCAAGGTTTCCTGTGAGTGTTCCAGTACACTGCAGTAAACTCCTGTGAGACATCATTGTGATCACACTGCTGCGTGAGCGTGTTACAGCCACTTTCAGATATTTGTGAGACAGACTGAGAAGACATTTGTGAGGTAGCACACCGTTTTACAGGCTTCCCATGCTGTTTGGATAATTTTATCAGGCCAAAAATGGTCTGCTGTTGAGCGTCTTGAGTAAACGTCTCAGTTTTACCCACAGATGATGAATAACGCCACCAGATTCTGAGCATTTTAAACAGAAGCACTTACCAGCAGCGGTTTAGGGCTTGTTTCCAACCGAGTCGTTGACTGATGTGAAGTTTTCCCAGGAGACCTGGCGTCGGCAGTCATGGCTTTGAGTGGATAAATCGTTCTGGCAGCTTTAGGGTTTTTCTGTGTCCATGAACCAGCGAGCCCCTCTTTCCGCCAGTAGAGCTAAAAAAAATCTGTGTTCAGACGGTTTTCTTTTTGAATCCAGACGCCACCAGTAAACTCAGCAGACAATGTAGATAGAAACTGTCAAACAAAGAACAACACTCAGACGTTATTCACAAAATAAGCACATTACCAAGGCATTACAGAAGGGGTTATACAATGTACAACCATTAAAAGCACAGAGAAGATAGTAAATAAGAGGCAATGGTGAGATAAGGCAAACTTGAAGGTTTGAAGAGCATAAAAGTCAAACTTTAGCAGATTCAAAACTCTTCCACAATGCAAGGGTTTCTAAGGGGTTCTGAGTGGTTTTAACGAGTTGCTGTGAGGTTGCTAGGGTATTCTTGGTGTTTGCTAGGTTGTTTCGCACCTACTTCTACATATCCTGACACATAGTACCTCTAAAAATCTAATCTACACATAGCGTCTACGCAAACCAAGCTTTGATTGGCCCTTTGCATTTTCTCAGAGACTATTTTAAGATTTCTGCATTATTTTACTTTGTTTTTGGACTTGTTTTAATCTGGAGCATCTGCTGCTGTTATAATTTGATTATGTTTAATAAAATTACAAGTTAAAATACGGCTTTTACTTGATATATATATATTTGGTCCATGAGTGAAACGATATGCTTGCTGTAGTCTACTCAAGACCTTTCAGACCTGTATAATATTTGGACGGTATGTTTGACATTGTGGTGCACAGTAAATAAGACTATTTCATAAGTTATGAAAACAGAACACTTCCAATTTGTCAGCAAAGTAAAAAAGCACTTGTTAAGAGTTTTCCATATTGCCTACTTACTGTATATGCATAGCAAAGTCCAGCTTCTAAGGTTTAAAACGACAAAAGCGAGTAGTTATTCATTCTTTTATTTGTTTTTCAGCATGGAGCGTCAAAGTATGACAAAATATATATTTATTATTATATAAGTGACTCAAGAGCAAGCATACAGTATATCTGATGTATTTTCTCTCAGAAGTCTAAATCGTGTAAGCGATACTAATAAAAAGTACTTAAGCAAGGCAAATTTCACAAGTGTTCTCCAGCAGATCTGTCTGTAGACCAAATCAGACAATTGTGGGGAAAAAACTTGGGAATTTTTGCAATGACTTTTAACCAGTTACCCTTTAACTGGTGTCAAGGTGATTTTTAGTGGATGTATGAAGTCAGTTCCCCTCAAATTCCACAGGTGTATTTCAGCACATTAACTATGAACATGTCCCACTAACGTTTGACAACCAGAAAGCACAATACTTACCGTCCTCATTTTGAACAGTTGATCTTTTGTTTTACCAGTTTTACCAGCAAGCTACTTTTTGTGAAATGTTTAGGTTGAAAAGACTGCTTATGCTATCTTTCTTTAAGATACTGTATATGCTATTTGGTTTAATATGTTGCTATATAATGCAATGACATTCATGCATTTTTAAGCGTAGCTAAAGTGCCCACATCATTTTTGGGGCCACTTTTAATTTCCAACAAGGTTTGAGTCATGCAACTGCTTTTAGCTCTGTTTGTTGAAGAAGTAATGTCTTAATTGACAGTAACTTCAGGTTTATGGTTTGTAGTTTGAGTGCTAGTGCTGCAGAGAGCAGCCGCTGTGTATTCTCAAATGCAGAGAGACCAGCAGCTGATGTTAATTAAGGCCGTAAGTGATCCTGATCTAACGGAATCTCTGTGCCACGGAGCTCGAGTAAATCCATCGACTCCAGCGTTTTCCGCTCTGGATTTGGCCATGATGTCAGTGGAAATATTTACATATTCTGTGAAAAAGCCACTGGGAGTCGTGTGCCCACCCTCACGGTCTGTCTGGTTCACATCTATCTTCTGTCGGATTTGATAAAATCAACAAAACATTACTTAAAGTTTTGTGTTGTCAACCAGGTCAAATTAGAATTCTTTGTTTTTTCTCAAAAAATTCATCCATTGGGTAACTGTCACCCAAATGGATCACTGGTTGGTTACATTTGGTTGTTGCAGTTTTAGGCCAAGTCAACTTTGTGGTTGAAAAAGCAATGAATGATGTTTTTCACCACCGAATTCAGAGACTTTTGAAAATGTACACTAGTATTGCCATTAAGAAACCAAAATTGTCTCAGCATAGCCTTAGCGAATTAGAAATGCTAATTTTATTGTATTAGCCTGTCTTTACTAGATAAGATATAAAACCATACAGATAATGTTAAAAAGACCTCCATCATCAGGCTAATAGATCATTTGAAGGCTAATGTATACTTTGTGTTTTCCACGTGACGTTCCATCTCGTGGACGGTCCAACGCTTAGTCTTTCAAAATGAACCTGTATGAACGTGTTTACCACGTGTGATATTTGTGATATTCTTTAGTACAGTTAAATGCAAGCGCATGTGGAGACGTCGCACGAGCATGTGGACGGTCCACGTGTCTCGAAAAACCAGGCTGCACACAGATGGTTCGCACGTACGGTGTTGTTGAGTGTGTTTACATGCATATCAATATGCTGATTACTCCCAAAAAACAGCTTTTTTTTTTTTTTAAATCTGGCAAAGCAGGAAATCCGCATTTACGTGAGATTTGAAATAATCGTGTTATTCTCTGCTTTTGATGTCAAATCGTGAAGACTGCATGTGCAAACATTGGATAAGCATGAAAAATCAGCTTAATGGGCAAAAATCTACCTGTGTTGACTGACTTTTTTCTATGCAGTTTATGATCTTATAATGATAAAAGTATGTTGTTAAATATTATTATTAACCTTTTAAGCCAAGAAGATGTTTTTAAAGATTTCCTGTTTCAGTGGCATACCCAAAATGAAAGGCCTATAGCAAAAAAAAAAAAAAAAAACAAACAAAAAAAAACAACAAGTGTTATAATTGTAAGGAAAACTTTAAGATTAATAATTTTTCATGAAATCAATTATGAGTCAATAGAAAGTCTTTCAGCATATGAAACTGCTAAAAAATAAAAATGAAACTTTATTTGTTATTTTTCTGATTTGGCATTACATATCGCTGGATGTAAAGAAGGTGGCTCTGAAAAACTTTTGTTTTGTTCCCAATCATGTCAACTGTATCTGAGAACAATTTTGTATTGGTACGATAAAGCAATCAAAAGTTATAACATTACAAAAATAATTTATCCTAGTGTCCAAAAATGTCTCATGTGTCCAAAAGCCTCTCCACACACATAAAACATAAGAACTGTACATAAGAACTAATTACACATGCAAACAGAACAATGACTAAAGGTTTGCATATCATACAGACATGATTTTAGTAATGAGATTTCACTGAATGAGTGACTTTTGGATCAATGAGTCTGAATCGTTGATTCTGCATCATTTACTCTATGCGTCCGATTACCTTGTGTGTGGGCTCGTTTGAAAGATAAACGCTTCCTCTAAGTACTGATATGTGATATTTTATGTTACTTTTATTTTATATGAAGTTATAAGTGAAAAAGCAGCATATAAGCAACACCAACATAATTGTCAAAGACATACACTTAGCTATTACTCGATATATTTTCATCTGCGAGTAAAACAAATAGGTTGGTTGTATTTTACTCTTTGAGAGCTTTCTAACAGCATATGACACATGGCTATTTGACACGTTTTTCTGATTGCAATAATATGTACAGGGCAATTATTATTAATTGTATTTTTATATAAATGATCAAAATGAAACGCTTCTGATTTGTCAGCGCATTTCAAAGCACTTGTTCTGTTTTGGTTATAATCTCTGCATGCACTGGAGATGCTAAGCTTTCAAATGACACCTATTATATTTTGGTCAAGACTGTAGTTATTAACATTTTGAAAAAAACTAATTCCTCTTCTGAGTTTAAAGGGTTAAGCATAATCTGTCTAAGAAAGCACACGTAAACGCACTCAATGACAAAATATGATTTATTTCTGGTATTAATGGCCACCAAGCTAAGTGGTCTAGTTTGATAGTTTTAGAGGACTTTTAAGCTCTTGTCAGCTGGGCCGGCTAAGAGGCTGACTATCTAAACATCTGAACACCATCTAGGCCAAAGTCAGCAAAGCGCCTCATCAAACAACATTTCGTGACTCATTTAAATCATGAGTCATTACATAAATCAGACAGATTTTGATTAGGTGTCACAGTATTTTGGGAAAAATTCCTATTGTAACTGTAATATTTATGTTTATAATTTTGGAGACGCATCATCTTCAGGCCTTCAATAGAAATTTTACGCTAGTCATGGATGATGTATGATTTTGGCATTTAAACAAAACGATCTCATTAATTACTTACAAGCGCTGTGCTTTCACGGTTTTATTTGATATATATTTGATCCGTGAGTGAAACGATATGCTCGCTGTAGTCTACTAGAGATCTTTCAGATTTGATGGTATGTTTGACAGTGTGGTGGCCTTTCCATAAACACTCTTTGAGGAATATTTCAAGATCCACTAATCATATTATGTTGTGTTTGGGCTCGTTTGAATCGGGATAGTCTGCAGTAAGTTATGATACAGTATGTCATTGTCTAAGTTATATGTATGTTTCAGGAAGTAATGATGAAAAATGTGACAAAAAGACACTCCTGTTTATTATATTTACGTGTGTCCGTGTGAATTTCATGCACTAAAACACAGTGCAGTTTGACCTCTGAGTGAAACAAATTGTCTCATTGCATTTTATTAATTGAGACCTTTCCAACGATATATAACACATGGCTATCTCCTCTTATTATGGTTTTACCAACCCTAAATAGAAATGTTGTGATAACAAATTTGCAAATTATGAGAACCAAACCGTTCTGATTTGTCATAAAATTAAAAAACATTATTTGAGAATTGGTAGGATCAGCTATATGCAAGTCCAGATTCCAACGTTTAAAATGACACCTAATTTATGTTAATAAATGTTTATATCAAGCAAGTTATTAATTATTACGTAAGTATTATAGCCTGGTAAAAGCTCAGTTCAATTAATCCTATCAATAAAAAAAAATTATATATATATATATATATAAAAAATATGTTCAAAAAATAAAGTACAAAACATAACAGTGAGGTCATAATATCTAAAAGAGAAGTTCTTGGGATAATATATGCAATATAAGAGATTTATTAACAATCTTAGTGGGCCGTCATTTTTGATGAACACAACACAAGGGTTAAAGCGGTGTTTACAGGAAGAACTTTGATAATCAGACTGTGTGGTTGAAACATACCGTCAGACAGAACAGAGCTATACTTGAGATTTTAGCTGTCCAAAGCTGTTTTTCAACCACAACCTTCAACTAACCTTCAAGCAATAGAGCATCTTTCCATCTTTTAGCCTGGCGGGAACACTGTCTCCTTTTCTGCTTTAATGGAAAAAGCAATCAGCTACGTCATGCCTCTTAAACGACGACGTTCTGTCCTTGTTCATCCAATTATAACTTTTAAGACTTTGTTTAATATCGATGTCATTTTTATAGCATTATTTTATGAGAGCTGCACTAAGAAGAGAATTCCATAAGATAAAACATGCTCGAATTTAAATCTGTGAGTCGCTGGAAACCCCTTGTGTTTAATTTGTGGATCTTCAGTCTGTTTGGACACATCAAAAAGAGAAACATGGCAGCGAGCTGAGTGTTACATGAAAAGATGTTTCATTTCAAGGAACATCAAAATTGTCAGTGCACTATAAAATATTGGAAAACAGAAGCTGATGTTGATATCAGGTTGGTATGATTCAGATCGGTGAAGTTATTGGTACTTTTTTCATGTTTTCTGTATGACATCAGCAGATTACAGTATATTGCATTAAAAAAACATTGCTTGGATTGATCCACACACCCATCAGAAGAGTTAAAAGATTACTTTACCCCAAAATGTGAATTTGGCATGGGACCAGTTGTGTCGAGGCAAGTTTGAACAACGTATTTATGCAGAAATGCAAATGATATTTGCGAGCTATTGAAGAAGGGATAATTATGAGTGAATAATGACTTAAATTTCAGTCTCTTCCTCACACAAAGCTATTGAATGGCCTCAGAATACAACGCAGAAGTTGTATGGATTACATTAATACTTTCAAAAGCATGAACATTCTGCTAAACCTAAAGAAAAAAATACTTTTCTGTCAAATTACTGCCATGAAACAAGATGACTTTCTGCTCCTGCTTTCACAAGTGTTTAAACCACTCAGATATTCTTTATTCTAATCTAGTTTAAGTTCTGTTTCTCTTCTTGGTCACACTGCGATCTTGCAAATCATCTGTTAGATGATAAGCGGCCATGTATAGATCAACGTGGGGAAAAATTGTTTCCGGAAGTTTTCATTTGTCAGTTTAAGTCTCTAATGATCCCTCTGTGCTGTAGATTTCCCGTATATGCCACATATGGTAGGAATTAGTGTATTGGATATATCTACGATCTGGAATTTTCCTTGAGTTCTTCCCGTCCTTTACTGAAAGCTCTAAGTGGAAATTCTGTGTCTTGTAAGGTTGTTAAGATTCACATCAAAGACGTGTCTTTTAGAAAGGAAAAAATAAGTTTGTTCAATAAACCATTCTAAAAAGGTTTAGGTAGTTGTCATAGTAAGCTTCCCCAAACATAATTCCTATAGGGATAAACAGTTTCCTAAATACAGTACACTGAAAAGAAAATTGGAGTTGGAATTACAAAACAAATAAACCAAAAACCTTGGAAACAATTTCCATGCAGAAATTGAGTATACATTTAACAAATCATATTTTCAAGAAACGGCTACACACTATTTTTTCGTGACTTTATCTCAATGCTGTCCTAAACGTAACAAGAAAATCAACAATAAAAATGGTGTAAATAAACTTGCAAACACTGAAACCATGAAAGTTCATGAATTATTCAAGCCTAGACCACATGTTGGGAACACCAGCTTTGAAATGTTAAGGAAAATTTGCTTCTTTTGTTTACCTGCAATTTACTCAAATTAGCAAATAAACACTCCCGTTCAAGATGCTGATGCAGAAAAGCATTTTGGCGTGCGTCCGGCATCAAGATTGGTTCGCGGCGGTAGACCTGAAAGACGCACACTTCCACGTCTTGGTTTTACCTCGGCACAGGCCCTTTCCTTCCAGTTCCGGGCGTACCAGTACAAGGTCCTCCCCTTCGGTCTGTCCCGGTCACCTTGCGTCTTCACAAAAGTCACAGAGGCAACCCTTGCCCCATTAAGGGAAGTGGGCATTCGCATGCCCAATTATCTCGATGACTGTCTGATTCTAGCTCACTCTCGAGACTTGTGTGGAGCTTCGGGTAAACTAGGAAAAGACCAAACTCACCCCTCAGAGCATCTCTTTTTTTGGGATGGAGATAGACTCAGTCTCTATGATAGCACGCCTCACGAGAGAGTGCACACAGTTGGTGCTGAACTGCCTGAAGTCATTCAGGCTGAGAATGGGGCTCCTGGGGCATATGGTGTCCTCGTTGATGCATATGAGACAGCTCCAGCTCTGACTTCAGACTCGAATCCCAAGATGGGCATGGCGCTGAGGCACACATCAGGTGACCATCACACCAATCTCCCGTCACTTGTTCAGCTCTTGCATTTCTGCAGGCAGGGGTCCCTTTAGTGCAAGTGTCCAGGGCCGTCGTTGTTATGACAGACTCCTCCAAGCGAGGCTGGTGTGCCTTGTGGAATGGGCACACAGCCGCAGGCTCCTGGAAAGGCCAGCGAATGCATTGGCATTTCAATTGCCTCAAGTTGCTACAGGTATTGCTTGCCCTGCAGAGGCTTCGGCCGTTGATTCAGGGCAAGCATGTGTTGGTCCAGACAGACAACACAGCACTGGTAGCGTATATAAAGCTGGCTTATGCTCGCGTTGCATGTCGCAACTCGCCCGCCGTCTCCTCCTCTGGAGTCAGCAGCGACTCAAATCGTTCCGAGCCATTCACATCCCGGGCAACCTCAACTGTGCAGCGGATGCGCTGTCGTGGCAGGTCACGCTCAGGGGAGAGTGGAGACTCCACCCCCAGGTGGTCCAGCTGATTTGGAGTCGATTCAGCCAAGTGCAGGTAGACCTGTTTGCATCCCAGGAATCCTCCAACTGACAGTGAACCTGCTTGCACAGACCTTATCCTCAGGGAGGATGAGAAGCAGGTCGTCCTGGTGGTGCCTTACTGGCCCACCCAGACTTGGTTCTCAGAGCTCACACTCCTCGCGACAGCCCCTCCCTGGCGAGTTCCCCTGAGGGAACTCATGAAAAAATCCTCCATGTGCAGCAATGACAGCTTTGCAGATCCTTGGCATTCTAGCTGTCAGTTTCTCCAGATACTTAGGTGTCATTTCACCCCACACCATAGATGTGTCAGTCTTGTCGGAAACTTCTCACCTTACATTCTAGGTGATCCCACAAAAGCTCAATGGGTTTAGGATCCATAACACTCTTTTCCAATTATCCGTTTCCAATGCCTGTTTCTTTGCCCATTCTAACCTTTTCTTTTAGTTTTTCTGTTTCAAAAGTGGCTTTTTCTTTGCAATTCTTCCCATAAGGCTGCACCCCAGAGACTTCTCTTTACTGTTGTACATGAAACTGTTGTTGAGCGGGTAGAATTCAATGAAGCTGTCAGCGGAGGACATGTGAGGCATCTATTTCTCAAAGTAGAGACTCTGATGTACTTGTTTCCTTGTTGATCCTCTTGTTTAGTTGTACATCTGGCCTTCCAGATCTTTTTCAGTCCTTGTTAGAGCCAGATTTTCTAGTACCAAATTAGCATTTTCGTATGATTACTTAAGGATAAGGTGTTGGAGTGATGGCTGCTGGAAATGGGGCCTGTCTGAATTAGACAAAAAAATTACTTTTTCCAAATTGTGATGGTGTGATGTGATGATCATTAATGTCCTGACTATACTTTGTGATCAGTTGAAGGCAACTTTGTAGGTACAAAGTACCAATTTCCTTCCAAAACAGAAAAATCTGTACATTATTCCAAACTTTTGGCTGCCAGTGTGTGTGTGTGTGTGTGTGTGTGTGTGTGTGTGTGTGTGTGTGTCTATATATATATATAACTTTAAAGAGGGTTAAGTGGTTTAACCATCAAGTTAAAAGGTATTAAAATACTTTCCTTGCATATTGAATACATGTGTGTACACAACATAATCACTCATTTAAAAAAACAACACAAAAAACGCATAAAAACATTAAAAAATGTCAAGTAATTTTCTTAGGGTTACTCCATTTGACCTGAACAAAATGTTTCTAAATATCTGATATTGTTAAAAAAACTTTACACACAGTAATGAGGTCTAAAGATTGTTTTTGCTGTGTCACAATGAAAACAGAATGGCTACCTGGATTATAGTCACACCACCTGACTTTTGATGGTGACCCAAAAATAAATATGCTTAATAAATAATAAATTAACCAAGCTTAATAAATGCAGTAAAAGTAGTGTTCATTGTTAGTTCATGTTAACTAATGCTGTTTACAATTGGAACCTTATTGTAATGTGTTAGAAAAATATTAAAATGACTTTGAACTCATTCATTTACAAGAGTTGTATTCAAGTAATTGATTTGTGTGAATTGCATTTTTTTTATGTATTTTTAAATAACTTAATAGATCAGGTTAAAAAAACTAAACAAAAAAAAAAAACAGCGTCACGTCACTGACCCACAAAGAAAATGCAATAAAAATGTAAACATTGTATTTGCATGTTGCATTTAAGATGTAGCAGATTGATGTATGGTTTATTCAGTTACATAATGGTGTTTGAGTTATGTGGCCTGTCTTCACACTTTCATATGCTTTCATTTATCTTTACATTCAGATACGTTTGGACCGATGAAAATATGTGCATGGATACTGGGGAACAGTCTTCTGTAAATGTAGCTTGACCTCCCCATCAATAATAATCAATAGATCAAATGCATTTCCATCTGAGATTGATGAGCCGCCACTACAGGTGAGATTCATATTTATCTCCGATGATCTGCAAGTTTCATATATGGCTTGGCAAATATCTGTGGTATGTGGATCATATGGATGCAATGTAAGAATTGTAAATTTTTCCAACATTAACTCTGACTGATATACAGTTCAGTCCTCATTTGAATTTAAATTACTGCGTTAACCATTGGCACAATTTCAGAAATGCTGCATTACTTATATCAGCAGTCTAAAACAATTCATCAATATTTTCATTTTTAACTCCTTCCATTCCTTTTTGTCCCGCAGCTCGCATGCAAGAAAAACTGCACGTGCTAACAGTGTAGTCTGTGGAGCATTCTTCGCAATTATGTGATCACGTGCATTTTTTATGCTTGTTACTGTCACCGTGTTTTCTCACAGTCTCTTTTTTGAAATGGTTAGTTCCTGCAATGAACTCCGTTTTCCCCGCTATTTCTTTGATATAAACTTTTGTAATGTATTTCGGGAAATGTAATGCAAATTTTAAAATCAAAGGGAGTAAATTTTTACTGTCGCCAATGGCGACCTTGACAGAAATTACACTCGCAAATAAATTTATTTGGTCACAAATGCGACCATTTTTAGTCGCAGTTTGGAGCCCTGCACAAGGATGATGATTTATCGACTTTATAGACATTACATTTTTATCGTCTGTTAATGCTGAACTTCTGTAAAGCTGCTTTGAAACGATGTGTGTTGTGAAAGGCGCTATACAAATAAAATTGACTTGACTTGAATAGCTATGGCTAATATTATCAAACATTTTAGTCAACAAGGAAGCTCATTATGATGACATATTGGAAGATTATTCATCAATATTTATGGTCCATTCAACCAGAGGAATTCATATGAAATACATATGCAGTATCTGCTAAAAGTTTATTTTATACAGTACTTTTAGCAGGGACGGATTAATTACGGGCACACCAGCATTCACACTCGTGCCTTTCCTGAATGGGAAATGTTCGACGATTCATAACAGAAGCCTGATTTTATTTTCTGTTCTCCAGTGTTTTCACTCAAATCAGTGTGTAGTGGATAATGTAATGTTCAGCGTATTACATTTGTAAAAAAAATAAAAATAAAATAATTATATTTTAAATTGTTATTGAAGACCCGAACCAGAAAACAGTCCAGCAGCAATAAGAATCATCATGGCGCCACCTATAATATTTTTTGATAAGATTCTTGTTAGCAATTGTTATTAATTACACTCAAAAATGATTTTTTTGCTGCTTGTTCAATTTACATAGTAAAAGCTAAAGCAATACAATTCTAGACTATTTTGTTACAACTTGATTTCATTGCATTCTATCCATTTTTACCGAAGTTTACTTAACCCATTTGGGACTATGTGAATACTTTTTGTGGTGTTAATGTAGCATTGATGGAACTGAGAAGATAATTTCAGGGAGAACAAGTGTTGAAATTAAATGTTATTTTATGCATTTTTGAGCAAGTTGAGAATAGAAGAGGATTTGTTAATATTGAATGTTTTGTTATACTGTTGTTGTTTTAGGAGTTTAGGTAATGGAGGTTATCATTGTGGTCAATAATGGTGCTTGTGTTTAGGTTGAGGACGGATTTTCAATTTCAAGTGATAATTAATTTAAGTGCTTAGCTCTATAAGCAGTTGCCATGACACTACTTACACTTACTTACTACTTTCTAACTACTTAAACTTGCTCACTTAGCATCAGGCACATGCACACAAAGGTATCAAAGTGGGCTTGAGCACCTGCCCTTTTTCTTTCTCATGAGAAAGCACCCATTTTTCCAGTTTTTTCAGACTTTGTCAAGTTCTGATGCCCGCCCTCCCTCTGCGTCAGTGCAGCACACATCGGCACATCAGACACACAGACAGGCACGCAGCAGCCCCTCCCAGCTCCTATCCTAGTTGTGTTTTTCTTGACATGAGTGGAGGTGAGTGGTGATGAACAAAAGACTAAGCTACCAGTGCCTCGACTTTACAGCTAATTAGCCAAAAGGCAAATATAGTTAACTTGTGTCTTGCTAACATGCTAATGTAATAAGTTAGCTAAAGTTTATCTAAGGCAATATATCATGGCCATAAAGACTAATGTACTGTTGTGCTGTTCTATATGAACATTTAGCATTTATTTGATATAAAAGTTGTAGTAAAGTGACCCCTTGTGTTCAAAGTTGGGTATTGCATTCAATATTGTTAAAGTCTTTATATGATGACATCACTAATGTGAGCCCAGCAGCAAAGAAGAGCATGCGGTCATGGCTATTATTGCTCCTTTATTTAAGTTGTTTTGAAGGCACTTTCGGTATGTATATGCTGTTACATTATAACTCCTATGCATTTTAATTGTTATATTTTATATCCCAGACGTTAATTTAGTTTCCTCTGTTTTGTAAAAGGCACAATCTGTTTCTGATACAGTGGATGTTAATTATATGTTATGTAAAAGCCTTTATTGTGCTAATGCGATAATGTAATTGACTTTAATTGTTCAAATCGAAATTAAGAGGATTCTGTATTTTGTATTTTTACAGTTTTACGTTATTCTTTGGACAGCAGTAAATAGTGGAAACAATCCCTGTGTCTGTTGTCTTTGGGAGGCGTTATCTGACTGCATACTCAAGCAAGGCGTTTGAGATAAAGGGCAGAACAGTAAAACGAAAAGCTCTTCGGTGACCAACTTCTAGTTTCTAACTCCACGGCGGGGAGCAAGCTAACCCATAAGGTGATCTTCCTCCTACAATGTCTAAGTCAAGCTCCAAATCTGGATCACGGAGGCAAGCATCTAATATATCATGTTCGTCACAGCGCTCACGAGGCTCATCGGCCGTAATCACAGCTGCTGCAATGGCTAGAGCAGAGGCTGAAGCGGCTAAAGCGGAAATAGCGTTTGCAAAGAAAGAAAGTGAACTTAAAATACAACAAGCACAGCTTGAGGCATCATTAGAGACTTTAAGGCTTGAAAAAAGAGCTGCAGCCATACAAGCGAAGGCAGAGGCTTTAGAATCAGCTGCAGAGCAAGAAAGTCGAGGGAATTCGAGTGTAATAGACCTACCTATAGAGGATACAACAGAACGCACACAAGCTTACTTATCGGAACAAGCGAATAATGCCATAGATTCACAAATGCCAGTACTGGATGGGCCGTTTTATGATAACGGAGGGATAAACGTTTCAAAAGTGCAACAACCACAGACTACTGCATCCTATTTGCAGCAGGAGGGTCGGCGTGGTTTTCATGCCGTACTACCCAAGTCTCAGCCCGTCGATGCAGAGTGTGTGCAGTACCATACTGTTTCGCAATCCAAGGGTGTACCGTTTACACGCCCGGCTCAGCATGAGGCATTCTGCAGGTCACCTCAAGATGTGCATCATCCACAATCTGCACCATTTCCAGGCAGTGAGAAAAGGAGCGGAGACAGAAGGGTGCCGCTCGACTATTATCAGACTCAGTCAGCTACACCTTTACAAGCTGGACAGTATCAAGGTAATCTGTATGCAAATAATCAAATGTCTGATGTCGTCAAGTTTATTGCAAGACGTGAATTAGTGTCTACCGGCCTTACGCAGTTTAATGATCATCCAGAGACTTTCAGAGCATGGAGGGCATCCTTTATAAATGTTACTAAAGACCTTAACCTCTCACCTAGCGAGGAGATGGACTTGCTGGTAAAATGGCTGGGGTGTGAGTCAGCTGAGCATGCAAAACGGATCAGAGCTGTGCACATTAACCATCCGTTACAAGGGCTCAGTTTGATTTGGGACAGACTTTATGAAACATATGGCTCGCCGGAAATGGTAGAAAGTGCTCTATTCACTAAACTGGAGAACTTCCCGAAAATAGCAAACAGAGACAGTCACAGACTGCGCGAGCTGGGAGATTTGCTCATGGAGATCCAAGCAGCTAAGCAGGATGGTGATCTAAAGGGTCTTTCCTATCTAGACACACCACGGGGAGTAAATCCGATAATTCAGAAATTGCCATTCAGCTTACAAGAGAAGTGGCTCACGGTGGGATCTAAGTACAAAGAGGACTGCAGAGTTTCCTTTCCACCCTTCAAGTTCTTAGTAGACTTTGTGTGTCAGCAAGCTAAAATGCGCAATGATCCAAGTTTCTTTCTCACAGCTGTACAGGAAGAAACTCGCAAACCAAACAGACAGTTAAACAAACCTGTTTTTCCCAGAGCTGTTATCACACACAAGACACAGGTCTCCTCCGAGAATTCATCAGCTGCCAGCGAACTCAAAAATAAGGTAAATCCAGCAAAACAGTGCTTTCTACACAATAAGCCTCACCCTCTGTCCAGATGTAGAGGATTCAGGATGAAACCTATGGAAGAGAGAAAGTCATTGCTCAAACAACAAGGAATATGCTTTAAATGTTGCAGCTCCATATTTCACATGGCAAAGAACTGTGATCAGGATGTGAAGTGTTCGGAATGTGGCAGCGTTACCCACATGGCAGCGCTCCATCCAGGCCCAGCACCATGGATGAAAGAACCACAATTCCAGACATCGGAGGATCACAAAGTGAGTGAGGACGTACCTGTGGAATCGGAGGTTTCCTCAGCTTGTACAGAGGTATGTGGAGACAGTCAACTTCCGCGCTCATGCTCTAAAGTATGTCTCGTGAAAGTATTTCCTGAAGGCCACCCAGAAAAGGCAGTCAAAACGTATGTGATACTAGATGATCAAAGCAACAGATCGCTCGCAAGATCAGAATTCTTCGATCTGTTTGGTATTATGGAGCGTAACGTAGCCTACACTCTCAAAACATGCGCAGGCACAGTTGAAACAGAAGGCAGGCTAGCACGGGGCTTTCAAGTGGAATCCTTTGATGGAAGCTTAGTCTTACCCTTACCAGTGCTACTTGAGTGTAACGAAATTCCAGATAATCGCTCTGAAATACCCACTCCAGAAGTAGTAAGTAACCACAGGCACCTGAAACATCTTGCGAGGTACATTCCAGAGCCCGATCATTATGTTCCCATTCTTCTTCTGTTAGGCAGAGATATGATCAGAGTCCACAAAGCCCATAAGCAAGTGAATGGGCCACCAAATGCTCCCTTTGCGCAAAAGTTAGACTTCGGGTGGGTAATCATTGGAGACATGTGCCTTGGAAAAGTTCATAAACCGACTTCCATCCGAACTTACCACACCAACATTATGGAGAACGGTCAGTCTACATACTTTCACCCATGTCCTAACAACTACACCGTAAAGGATAGTTCCCAAAGACTAGCAGAATGGGACATATTTCAGAGAACAAAAGATGACGAGAGAACAGCTCCGTCTATTGAGGACAGGCTCTTTCTGCAGATCATGGACAGAGAAGTTTATAAAGACAAGGAAAATGCATGGGTTGCTCCACTCCCATTCAAGCAGCCAAGGCAATATCTTCCAAACAATCGTCCACAAGCTGTGGAACGTTTCAATTCACTTCTTCGATCTTTCAGGAAGAAGCCTGAGATGAAAAAAGACTTCGTAGCCTTTATGGAAAGGTTATTCCAAAATGATCATGCAGAAATAGCTCCTTCAGTTGGTCCCAATGAACAGTGTTGGTATCTACCTTCTTTTGCCGTGTACCATCCTAAAAAGCCATCCCAGATCCGAGTGGTCTTTGACTCGAGTGCTGTATACAAAGGTGCATCACTGAACAAGGTTCTCTTGACGGGTCCTGACCTCAACAACAGTCTCCTCGGTGTCCTCATGCGGTTTCGCAAAGAGCCTGTCGCCTTCATGGTAGATATACAGCAAATGTTCCACTGCTTTAAAGTTCGATCTGCAGACAGGAACCACCTCAGGTTCCTCTGGTTTCATGAAAATAACCCAGAGAACGAGGTCACGGAATACCGTATGAAGGTACACGTATTTGGGAACAGTCCCTCTCCGGCAGTGGCCATTTACTGTCTTCGTCGTGCAGCTCAAGAAGGACAAGAGGAATTCGGTCAAGACGCCCTACAGTTTGTGGAGCAAGACTTTTATATGGATGATGGATTGAAGTCCTTACCTTCCGCAGAGATGGCAATTGACCTGTTAAAAAGGACACAGGATATGCTGGCTGTATCTAATTTGAAGTTGCATAAACTGGCTTCAAACAGCAAGGAAGTTATGGGAGCGTTCCCATCTGAGGATTATGCCAACTCAATGAAAGAACTGGATTTAGGTGCTAGCGCACTTCCTACGCAACGCAGTCTTGGCTTGCTTTGGAATCTGGAGACAGACTGCTTCAACTTCCACGTTCAAAAGGATAGAAGGCCCTACACTAGGCGTGGATTGCTATCTGTTATAAACAGTTTGTACGACCCGCTAGGATTTGTGGCTCCCATCACAGTGCAAGGTAAAGTACTGCTGAGGGAGCTAACTGAGAATGCTGTTGACTGGGATGCATCCTTACCTGTGAACAAACAAAAGGTGTGGGAGGAGTGGAGAGATTCTCTGCAAGAACTGCAACATGTGCAAGTCCCAAGAAGCTATGGGCCCACATCGTCGTCATGCGCAAAGTTCAAGGAGCTCTGTGTTTTTTCGGATGCTTCTGAGAAAGTAATCGCAGCAGTTGCTTATCTCAAAACAGTTGATTCAGATGGTGGCTGTCACATGGGGTTCATCACAGGCAAAGCAAGGCTAGCGCCGCAACCAGAGCACACTATACCTCGTCTGGAACTCTGTGCGGCTGTCTTGGCTGTGAACATGATGGAAACCATCATTGCAGAGATTGCTGTCAAATTTGATGAGATCACGTTCTATACAGATAGTAGAGTGGTCCTTGGCTATATATACAACGAGAAACGCAGATTTCATGTCTATGTAAGCAATCGTGTACAGAGAATCCGGACAAGCACTAATCCAGAACAATGGCATTATGTGAGCTCAGAGCAAAATCCAGCTGACGTTGCAACGCGACCAATAGCTCCAAGCAAACTGCAGGACACTATCTGGTTCAGTGGACCTGCATTCTTGCATCGTCCAAAAACAGAGACTTTCCCTAGAGAACCTTTCGCACTTGTTGATCCTGATCGAGATTCGGAAGTTCGTCCACAAGTAACAGTATTGCATACCACGGTCTCAAATCGCTTTGAACGCTTTTCGGACTGGAGCCGTCTGATCCGAGCTGTTGGAAAACTGATTCATATTGCACGCTCTTATAAGCTGGGTCAAAACGACACCCCTCAGGCATGCAAAGGATGGCATTGTTGCAAACTTCCTCTTAGTGCTGACACAATATTTCAGAGTACAGAAGTTGTCATACGAGCAGTCCAACAGGAAACTTTTGCTGATGAGTTGCAGTGCCTCAAACGGAACGAACCACTTCCCAAAACTAGCACACTTCGAAAACTAGATCCCTTCATTGATCAAAGTGGACTGTTGAGGGTCGGGGGTCGTCTGGTCAAAGCAGATCTAGGTTCTGAAGAAAAGAGACCCCTCATCATACCGGGTAGGAACCATGTAGCATTGCTTCTAACACGACACTTTCATGAGCAAACGCATCATCAGGGACGGCACTTCACAGAGGGAGCGATAAGATCTGCCGGCTACTGGATAATAGGAGGCAAAAGATGCGTAAACAGTCTCATCCATACCTGTGTTGTATGCCGTAGACTCAGGAGGGGCTGCGAGACTCAAAAGATGGCAGATCTGCCCGCTGACAGGCTCAGCTTGGATCCTCCCTTCACACATGTGGGATTAGATGTGTTCGGTCAGTATCTGGTCAGTATCTGGCCCCTGGTCAGTATCTGCTCGTAGGACAAGAGGCGGGTATGCAGAAAGCAAAAGATGGGCGGTGCTGTTCACATGTCTAAGTGTCAGAGCCATTCATATAGAAGTGATCGAGTCCTTGGATACCTCCAGTTTCATTAACGCTTTAAGGAGGTTTCTGGCAATCCGGGGTCCAGTGAAACGGATTCGTTCTGATAGAGGGACCAATTTCATTGGAGCCTGTAAAGACCTGCAGATTCCTTCCAATGTTGATGAGAAGGCAGTGAAACAATTCCTGTCAGATCACGGATGCATATGGACTTTCAACCCTCCGCATTCGTCGCACATGGGCGGTGCATGGGAGAGGATGATTGGCATTGCTCGCAGGATTTTGGACTCTATGCTTCTTCAGATGGCATCCTCTAAACTCACGCACGAGGTACTCTCCACCTTCATGGCTGAAGTTACTGCCATTATAAACAACAGACCACTGATACCTGTGTCTACTGATCCAACAGATCCTTTCATCCTAACACCTGCCACATTACTTACCCAAAAGACTGGTACTAACTCAGTTCCACCTGGGGACTTTGGAAAGCCTGAACTGTACAAACAACAGTGGCGTACTGTGCAAAGCCTTGCAAACACTTTCTGGGACAGATGGCGTAAACAGTACCTTTCAACCCTACAGCATCGCCGGAAGTGGCAACACCAACAGCCCAATGTTTCCAAAGGATGCATAGTCCTACTCAAGGACTCTCAGTCAAAACGAAACGATTGGCCCCTTGGCATCATAACGGAAACTTACCCCAGCCAAGACGGGCGAGTTCGAAAAGTTCAAGTAAAAATCATTGGGAAAGATGGACCCAAACTGTTTCTGAGACCTATTAATGAGATAGTACTCCTCCTACATGAAGATTCGGAATAGATCACTCAGGTTTAAACTCAAGAAAGAAGGTTTGGTATTCCCTGAATACCAGACGGGGAGTGTGCTGTTCTATATGAACATTTAGCATTTATTTGATATAAAAGTTGTAGTAAAGTGACCCCTTGTGTTCAAAGTTGGGTATTGCATTCAATATTGTTAAAGTCTTTATATGATGACATCACTAATGTGAGCCCAGCAGCAAAGAAGAGCATGCGGTCATGGCTATTATTGCTCCTTTATTTAAGATGTTTTGAAGGCACTTTCGGTATGTATATGCTGTTACATTATAACTCCTATGCATTTTAATTGTTATATTTTATATCCCAGACGTTAATTTAGTTTCCTCTGTTTTGTAAAAGGCACAATCTGTTTCTGATACAGTGGATGTTAATTATATGTTATGTAAAAGCCTTTATTGTGCTAATGCGATAATGTAATTGACTTTAATTGTTCAAATCGAAATTAAGAGGATTCTGTATTTTGTATTTTTACAGTTTTATGTTATTCTTTGGACAGCAGTAAATAGTGGAAACAATCCCTGTGTCTGTTGTCTTTGGGAGGCGTTATCTGACTGCATACTCAAGCAAGGCGTTTGAGATAAAGGGCAGAACAACTGTACTTAATGGACACACTACAGGTGAATACAGTAAAATTTGTCTAATAATGTCAACGTCATCACAATCGCCACATTGATATGCAAATTAGGCATTAACTAATTAAAATGCCCTAATTTGCATACATTTGACAAGGCACTGCATGTGAATAGGATAAACAAAATAACTATATTATTTCAAAGTTCAAGACCTTTTTTTTATATATATAATTTCAGTTAAGTTGCTGTAATTTTGTATTTTGAAAATAATTTTTTAGTGTTTTTTCATTATTTTTGCAGTGTTTTTTTTTCCTGTAAAATGAACAAAATAGCAGCAACAGCCTTTTTCGGTTTAGTGTGAAGATCTTTGTTGATTTTGAAGTGTTATGTATTCCAATAACACCAAAGGAACTCAAATGATTTATTGCCTTGTGCAAAATAAATTATTAGTGAATCTATGTCCCTCTCCTTTTATTGGTGCAGTCATTTATTCTAAATATATACTTGAAACTAGTTTCCTTTGCTGTTGGCTGCTCTTGTGATAAACCTAGTGAATACTACAGAAGATCATGGTCTCTGTGTGAACCGATCATTTTGTAGAAATCTGTTGAGTATGAAACATTTGCGTGAGTGTGAGGGAATTCAAATAAATTGGTAAGGAAGGAGTTGTGTTAATATATTTAACGTTTTGTTTTAAAAAATTTTTTTTAAATAAATAATTATGAGAAGTGTCCTTTTTTCACTTGAGCCCTTGCCTCCCAAAATGTCTATGCATGTCACTGCTTAGCATATACTATGATTAATGAAGTAAATGAAGTTGGACCAAGATAAGAGAATTATTTAAATAAACATTATTAAATCGAGTCTTATGAACTTAATGAGTTAAAATTGCTATAGTACATTAATGCTAAGTTATTATGGCTTAATGAAATTGACTTCATTGAATTAGAGAAATGTAATGCCTTTCATTCAGATTAAGTGAGGGTAATGACATTTATTGTGTGTATTTATTGACAAATAATCATAAATTATGATGCTTATGGTGCGGGGCACCTAGTGGAGAGAGAAAATTATAATGGAATAAGACTAAAACACCTGGGTTGTTCTAAATAAACTAAATGAATATCAAAACCACAACCAAGTGGATTTACTAAACTTAAATAAACAAAAAAAAAAGCAACTGGCTTTCTTTAAACCCTTTAAACTCTATGGACCCCTGGTGGGGGTGCTTTATCTAAAAAAAAAAAAAAGTATATGCTTAAAACATATTCATATACATTTGCCAGGCATATGAGGTATCATTTGAATGCTTACTGATTTTTTCAGAGATAACCATCACATCTGTATTTATGTTACTTAAAATATCAAAATTAGGCCTCAAAATCTTTGCGTTGAAGATTAGCGCAAATATTTATATAAAAATAAAAAGCCCCTCATATAGCACATCTATGGACAAATCATATATCACATGAATGTTCTCACTCCCAGGAGTGTGACTGTACAATTCATTTTGTTGTGCTAATGCCACAATTTTTCAAAAAAAGATTTTCAAAAGAATCAAAGTGAAATATGGTTTCTGTAAGTCATCAAATACAAACGTCTTTTTATCCTCTCATAATTGCTGCTGTATGCCCCAAAAACCTAATTTTTTTTTATATCTGCTTTTACCTTAGGAAGTTCTCTAAAAAATGAGCCATTGTTTACTTGTCTCTGAGCCTGCATGTCTGAATTATCTAATTTTATATATTAGATGTCAAGAAAGAAATATGCCATCCAGCAGGAAAAGCAAAACAAATCATCAGAAAATAAGTTATCGACTATTGATGATAAAATGTTTTCATCGCAAAGGGGAGTAGCTTTCTAATGACAGATTGAGTAAAATTACTTAAAATAAATGTTTCATTGGAGAAGAAATGAATTCTGAAGAGAAATTAGTCCAAACAGATGTCTAAGCTTAAAAAAATGCTTTTGAACTTTATGAGCTGTTTCATAAAGTTTCCACAGTTCTTTGTTAACATTCAGATTTCTTAATAGAAAAGACTGTTTATCTCTTATAATGCATGCAAACATTTTATAATGATGCATTTTGACTCATCTGCTTTCTTTTTCCATGCATATTTGCCTACGAGTAAAATTACTGAAAATAAATTTTTTACTGGAGAAGTGAACTCCTTGATTCCAAAAAGATATACAAGCTTAAAGTTGCATTTGTTATATTAAGTATGCACAGTTCTTTGTTAACATTCAGATTCCTTCATTATAATGACTGTATTACACCTATAACACTTTGTTAAACCGAGGTCCTGACTCTCGGTGGTCATTAAAAATCCCAGGACACTTCTCAAAGAGTAGGGGTGTTACCCAGGTTACACAGATTGTTTCACTTTTAATTTACTATATTAAAATTCCAGTGGGTCAGATGTTTACATGCAAGTTAACTGTGCCTTTAAGCAGCTTGGAAAATTCCAGAAAATGTCAAGCCTTCAGATAATTAGACAATTAGCTTCTGATAGGAGGTGTACTGAATTGGAGGTGTACCTGTGGATGTATTTTGAGGCCTACCTTCAAACTCAGTGCTTCTTTGCTTGACATCATGGGAAAATCAAAAGAAATCAGCCAAGACCTCAGAAAAAAAAAATTCTGGACCTCTACAAGTCTGGTTCATCCTTGGAAGCAATTTCCAAATGCCTGAAGGTACCACGTTCATCTGTACAAACAATTGTTGTGTAGGTATGTGTACATTTGTTATGTAAATTGTTGTGTAAGTTTGTTATGTAAATTGTGTTGTGTAAATATGTTGTTATTGTAAAGTGGTTTATGTCTCGTCACTGTCATTACTGCTATGTTGCTCGGAACTGCACACAAGAATTTCACCTGCTGTTGCACTCGTGTACACAGTAGTGTGACAATAAAGTGATTTGATTTTTTGTTTTTTTAGTAAGCAAGTATAAACACCATGGGACCACACAGCCATCATACTGTTCAAAAAGGAGATGCATTCTGTCTCCTAGAGATGAATGTAGTTTGGTGCATCAAGTGCAAATCAATCCCAGAACAACAGCAAAGGACCTTGTGAAGATGCTGGAGGAAACAGGTACACACATATCTATGTCCACAGTAAAATGAGTCCTATATCGATGTAACCTGAAAGGCTGCTCAGTAAGGAAGAAGCAACTGCTTCAAAACCACCATAAAAAAGCCAGACTACAGTTTGCAAGTGCACATGTGGACAAAGATCGTATGGTCTAATGAAACAAAAATTTTACTGTTTGGCCATAATGACCAACATTATGTTTGGAGGAATAAGGGTGATCCTTCCAAGCCAAAGTTCACTATCCCAACTGTGAAGCATGGGGGTGGCAGTATCATGTTGTGGGGGTGCTTTGCTGAAGGAGGGACTGTACACTTCACAAAAAAGATGGCATCATGAGGAACGAAAATTATGTGGATATATTGAAGCAACATCTCAAGATATCAGCCATGATGTTAAAGCTCGGTCACAAATGGGTCTTCCAAATGGACAATGACCCCAAGCATACCTCCAAGTTTGTGGCAAAATGGCTTAAGGATAACAAAGTCACGGTATTGGTGTGGCTATCACAAAGCCCTGACGTCAATATATGATGAAAATTCCAGCAACTTATACAAAACTGATCCAGTATTGATGCAGGAGCTGTGCTCGGCAACCACCCTGGCAGGCGATGTCCACCTTGGTGGTCCAGGAGCGCCACCTTTGGCTCAACCTTATCAAGTCGAGAGATGCTGACAAGGTTCGATTCCTTGATGACCCCATCTCCCAGGTTGGCCTATTCGGTGACACCATCAGAGACTTTACAAGGCAGTTTTCGATGGTGATGAAGCAGACAGGGGCTATCCAACATATCCTGCCCCGTCTGCTTGTCACCAAGGGCGTCCCCCTGCGGAGGTAACACCGGCTCCGCCACAGCACGTTGAGCAAACTCAACTGCACAGCGGACAAGCTGTTGCAGCAGGTCATGCTCAGGGGAGAGTGGAGACTTCACCCCCAGGCAGTCCAGCTGATTTGGTGTCGATTCAGTGAAGCGCAGGTGGACCTGTTCGCCTCCAGGGAATCCTCCCACTGCCCGCTCTGGTATTCTCTGACCAAGGCTTCCCTCGGCACAGACACGCTGGCACACAGCTGGCCCCTGGGTGAGCCCAGTGAGCCTACTTGCACAGACATTGTGCAACGTCAGGGAGGACAAGCAGCAGGTCATCCTAGTGGCACCTTATTGGCCCACCAAGACTTGGTTCACGAACCTCATGCTACACGCAACAGCCCCCCCACCTGGCAAATTCCCCCGATGAAGGACCTTCTTTCTCAGGGATGGGACACTATATGGCACCCGCGACCAGAGCTCTGGAATCTCCATATCTGGCTCTTATCTGGACAGGATGTGGAAGAACACTCAGGCCAGGTCTGCCTCAACGAGGCGCCTGTATGACCTGAAGTGCATGCAGATTCCACTCGCCAATTCCCATTGGCCTTTTCTCAAAGATTGAGGTGTTTCAGGGCTCTCAAGTGTGACCCCTAAGTTCACTACACAGACACAACGTTGAGTGAGTGACAGAAGGGGAATTGGAACTCTTGGCATGGCAAGAGTGTTTGTTTTGCCATGCGCCTGCTGAGTTGGTTTGCTGCATTTGCTTTGCGTTTTTTTTTGTTGGTTTTATGTAGAAACAGAAATTGCACTACAAGTCGTGCTACTTAATCTCAGGTTAAAATTATCTGTCTGCTAGCCAGCTGACTGCTCACAGTTAAGTAGTTTTTAAAGTCGACATGTAATCAAAATTAGGGCTGCACGTTTTGAAGTTTTTCATTAACCGTTAACCGAGGCCCTTAACGGTTAATACTCGGTTAACCATAGTGTGCGCCAGGGATGGAAATTAACTTTTTTGTCCACCGGCCACTGTGGATTTCAAAATCTACCAGCCACTCAATGTTTTTACCAGCCACTTTCTTGTTTTTAACCGACAATGTGTAACTGCATGTGAAAATTAATACTACAAGATCTAAAATACTTAAGCCGTTTATTTAATCTCAAGTCTCAATGAAATACTGGCATTTTCTCTTTCTCTCTTATAGCCTACACACACAATCCATGAACTGATATTCATTTCAGTTCGCATACGAGGAAAACACAATGTTACGGACGTGAGCGCTCTGAAAGCGGCACTGAAAGATGCTTTAAAACTTCCACAGAGACATCAAACAGAAAGCACAAAACCTTTCTTCAAAGTGAATTTCGTTTTGTATTAATTGTGTCTTAATTTTAATCAATGTTTCATCAACCAATTGCCTGGATTTAATAAATAAGAATTAAATATAGCAGACGATATAATCACAAAGCGGAGACGCCGGCGCGTGAACTGGAGCTCGTCTCATAAATGAACCGAACAAAAGAAAACAGACACAGACTGCTCTCTGCTTATGTAATCCGTAAGAAATGTGCATTTCTCTCTGGTGCGTTACTGCGAAGACCGCGAGTCAGCATCGTCAACTTCATCTTTGCAAATGACACGGACAAAGAAAAGACTTGTTTATTAATAAATAATTAAAATATCTCCTTGCTATATTTTACATATTCATAATCATTACTTTTGCCGGTTCTTTGTGACAGATTTTAGGAGCTTTATTGGCAGCGCCACGCCGCCACCCTTACATGAGCGCGTCACCGCACCCACCAGAATAGCTCTGTTTTTTTGTTAAGGATTTGTTTACTGTGTGTGTGATTCATTTAATGGAAAGCACATTCACTGAGTTGTCTTGCTAATCAGTGTCTCCTCGTTTATTCAAACTAATTTGTCCTTTAACAGACGAACGTCGCATGATGCTATTTTTATTTACCCGCCACGGTGGCAGGTAGGTGAAGCGAGTTTACCCGCCACAACACAAAATCACCCGCATTTGGCTGGTGGCGGGTGCTAATTTCCATCCCTGGTGTGCCCGGGTGTTGGCTGTTGAGATGGTACAACAACGAGGTTGTACTTGAAGTATATCTAAGCACTGCATTGCAATACTTGCATATTGCCCCGTCATTCTCGATTTTAAAGTGCTCCCACGCTGTGCTTTTCTTTGCCCGCTTCATATTAGAAAACTGGTCAAGACTACTTCTTGTGGACATTACAAATGTCTGGGAGCGCTCTGGCAGTCTCTGGTGGTGCAAAAATGTATTACAACTAAATTCAATGCACGCCATTGACGCCACTTAACCGAGCAAAATGTTTCACTCGGTTACGCAATTTTTAACGGTTAATCGGTTAATCGGTTAACCATGGACACCCCTAATCAAAATTGACCCTATTTACATACTCAATAAATATTCCTGATGATTTATTGGTGTTCATTATTCTTAAGAAAACTTTATCATCTTTCTTTCAGTGTAATAGCTTGCTCCACCTCTGACACAATTTTATATTGTCTGCTGATGCAGGGTTGGGGAGTAACGGAATACATGTGACGGGATTACGTATTTAAAATACAAATTATAAGTAACTGTATTCCAATATGGTTATATTTTAAATAATTGGTAATTAGAATACATTTACATTCAAAAAGTATTTTGAATATTGAAGGATTACTTTGCATTTTATTGTAATTCGTTTAATTTAATATTTAGTCCTTTCAGATGGAAAAATTTACAAAGTGCATTTGAACAGTGGTTAAAAACTTATGTGTTACATTCATACGAGCAGACAGAGAAGTATGTTTGAAGTAAGTTTGGAGCAGAAGAAACTGTAAATTGTCAGTTTTACGCCAAGCTAAAATACTATTTCTATCCATTTTACATGCTACCAGGCACATTAATACACACACACATACATATATATATATATATATATATATATATATATATATACACACACACATACATATATATATATATATATATATATATATATATATATATATATATATATATATACACACACACATACATATATATATATATATACACACACACATACATATATATATATATATATACACACACACATACATATATATATATATATATATAAAAAATGGCCTTTTTTTGGCTTTTAACTGGGATAGGGAAAGTAGAGAGGTGACAGGAAAAGAGAGGGAGAAGAGTGGGAATGGGTTTGGGAAAGGACCTCTTGAGCTGGGACTTGAACTCAGGTCACCTGTGATGCATCTTTACCACATGTAAAGAGCACAGCCCACTAGGCTATGGCTCTGTCACAATCATATTTTTTTAATCAAGAAAATTCACATTCATAATTTCTTTTTTTAAATATCACATATCATATCCTGTAAACCTTTTTCCTGTAAAAAAATATCTAAAAATCTTTAAAACAAGATAAATCTGATTTATCTTGTTTTAGAAACAACACTGCATAAGATATTTCGTTTTTTCAGAGAATGTATTTTTAACATGTGTATTTTGTCTTTCTGTACCTGCAGAGTTTTTATAGTCAAAACAAGTGAAAAAAAATCTACCAGTAATCCAAAGTATTTAGAATACGTTACTGACCTTGAGTAATCTAACAAAATACGTTACAAATTACATTTTACAGTATGTATTCTGTAATCTGTAGTGGAATACGTTTCAAAAGTAACCCTCCCAACCCTGTAATGTAATCAAAGCCAAGAGGGCAGGCAAAAATACAATTAAACACTATTATCATAGCCCACTTTTTAAAACAGATGGAGTTGAATTTATCTGAATTTACCATTATGAACCAATTATTTCAAAAAGCTATGTAACAAATTAAGATTTATTTAAGGAGGTTAAGAATTTTTGAGGGAAACGGTGAAGCTCTGTTGAGTAATGTTGTGCAAGACAAAGTAGGAATCTCTCCAGACCTTCATCACACCTCATTCATCAACAGAGTTGAATTCACTCATTCATCGCTTCAGAGATCAGATCTTTCAAAATGATCCCATTCAAAACGAATAAATGGAAAATGTGATGACAGATGGAATATAAAGATTTACATTTACATGGGATCCAGTTTTCTCCTCTTTTTATTTTCTTTTAATTATGGTTAGTGGTTGCTTTCAATTTTTCAGATGTCCACAGAGGATATAAGATATATTTTTGTCAGAAAGTTCAATTTGAATAAATCTCAGTTTTGGAAAGGATATGAACACATGCACTTTGGTTTATAATTAACTGAGATGTCTGGCTGTTTTACACTGATATTAATATTTTGGTAATAATTTATTGTGTAAAATTGTCTGTCACAGTGCAGGGAAGATAGGACCCAAAAGCAGAGGAAAGTTCAATAGGAATTTATTAACATGTCAAAATAGTTATTTTCCCAAAATATAGCAAGCAAAGCCCAGACGAGTCTCCCGAGACGTGGGCAGACATCCGAGGAATCGTCCTCTACAGTGCTGGGCTCCAGCGGGTGAGAACGAATGCAAGCAGGCAGGTATCCGCACCTAAATAGACAGGCAGCCAGCGGATACACAATCTTGCTCCAACTACACTAAAGAGAAGTGTTATACAAAAGTGACCATGACAGTTACAACACAGTAAATGTCACAGTTACACCACAACGATCCGATATTAGACATGACATATTTAAACCCTCCACATGGGGGGTTTAAATAAGAGAAACAAACACGGGGCAGGTGTCACTCACAGCTGAAGGTTGTAATGATCAGCATTCCAATGGAATTAATCAGGGTTCCCATGGAAATGCTGATTCAGCATGCCAGCAGCACCTGAAACACATAAGGGCAAAACGTATTACGCTTTGACAAAACAGACAAGGGACGATGATGCCAAGGTCCTCCACTGGTGAACACACACCGTGACATCACCAGAGGGTGAAAACAAAACACGAAACACAAGACAGACAGTGGACGATGATGTAACATACTATGTTACTACTCTAACTATTTCTGCCATACAGTGATATGCCATTCTGAACTCGGTCATAGTCTGCATTCAACACTTCAGTCAGGGCTTCAATCAGCGTTGTGTGAGCAAGCGGCACCCTCTAGTGGCCTGGATGGCATTATCCATTCTACAACTATAATATAGAATTTAAAAGGGGGGTTTATTCCTTTGGTTAAAACTTTTTATTTTTCCATGATGTGGTTGGCATTTCCATGGAATTGTCCAACATATGCTTGGTATGAATTGTAATGTTCTATCATATAGGCCCTGTTTCCACCAGGTATTAAGATGAGTTTCAAGTGATCAGATCACATGTGGTCAGGTGAGACACATCGCTGTTCACACCTGGTTGTTTAAATGCATCTTCTTTAACCACTTGTGTTAGGATTTGTAGGAGAGGGTCTCAGTTTCATGACGACATACATCAATCAACATGTCAGTGTGTTACTGCATGATAATAAAGTGCAACAAAGTCAGAAAAGACAAAGAATGCGCAAAACAAAATGGGGTGCCGTTTCTCCTAGAGATGCGATTGAAATTTAATCTAAACCACAAACACAACATGTCAAGCAGAATTATTCTTTATTTTAGTGGATTACCTCTGTTAAAGGAGCTTCAGGTGTTCGTGTTCCCAATCGGTGTTGACATCAGACAAACTTAAGATCTGTGAAGCTCTGGTGATTTTGTATGTATTTGCTTTTTTTAAATTTTCAGATTGGATGGTAATTTCCTTTCAAAGATGCTCGTAGCAGCTTTAGTGCCGCAGTTGATTGACAGGTGAAGGGTGGCACTTCAATACTGCCAGGATGCATACGGGACGGATTAGCATTTACACATCAGATGCGATGTGGTCACATGTGTTTTTGACCTTATTCAAATGTGGCCATTTAGACCTGTATTTAGGGCTGACCACATGTGATCGGATCACATGAAATGCATCTTAATACCAGGGGGAAACAGGGTCATATATTAAATACATTCATTTTATATATTAAAAATGTTTAAGAAGTGCAAAATAACTTTACTTTCAATATAGAGCTGTAAACTCTGCATTGAGTCCATCAATATCTTATTTCTTCTCATACAGCAGCCAAAACAAGGCTCTTGTGGCGTAATGCAGGGGCAGAGTTTCCGCGGCCACAGTGTTTGTGAGGTCACAACCTCCCCGAGGGAGATTTCCTTCTTAACACAAGCTAAATGCTTGCATGGAATCATGGGGTGAGTCCAACACGGAATACTGATGCCATTGGACTGAGGAAAGCACTCAGGAGCCAAACAAACTGCAGCTGTTCAGGACGCCTTAATGCAAGAGATTAGTCAAGTCAAACTTTATCTATAAAGCACATTTAAAACCAACAATGCCATTGCTGGTGTCCTGCAGGCATTATTTTTTTCCAGCTAGTTGCTAATGTGAATGTAGCATTTTAATACAAGTTTAAACTAACATACATTATAGACTGAGACAGTATGAGGAAGAAATAGACCACTCGTTGATAAAATTATGTGAGAAATCGTAATGCTTAATATCAGAGGTGGAAAGTAATGAATTACAACTACTCTTGTAAACTTAAACTTTTTTTTAAGTATAAGTAAAAACTTATTTATAGGTATATTTGTACTTTTGCTTGGTTGATTAAAAATGAAGTATTCAACTTCACTACAATAATTTTTCACCACAATTACAAAGTACAATTAATACATAATATTTCTGAAATTTTGGGAGGAAGAATAAGCGATGAATCTGTTTATAAACTAAAACGCTCTGTGCTCGGCACAACGGAAGCCCTCTGGGCACAGCAGCTCTCATAAACTGCCGCTGGTGTCCTCACTTCTCTAGCTTCTCCAAGACTTTCTGCCTATATTCCTCACTATACAAGAACTGTAATACGTGATTTTCTGCATATTTCATTTTATTCTGGAAAGGAGCCATTCCCGTGTTTTATTAATATCTGATATAGTTACATACATTGAAATCTTCTTTTGACTTTTCCCTGAACATAATTTTTTTCCACTGTCTGGTTTAATCGCTCCATCGCTCGCACAGATGGGCTATCAATCTGCAGTTCAGGATTGTACTCCCACATTAAATTCCGCAAACGTTCACCCCTCTTGTTAAAAATAAACTGTCCTAGCTGGTAACAATCTCAATCATGGTACTGTACTTCCATGCCCTGTCTCATCTCGCAGTGAGAACATGAACCATCCACGATGCTTCCTCAGTGTGCTTATGGCCCAGGCACGTGAGGCAGTGATCATGACCGTCAGAGCCGGAGAGGTAACGACCGCATCCAGGAATGGCACAGAGATGGAAAGGCATCTTTAAAAAGACGTGTCTTTAAAAAGACGTTCAATGTCACTGTGCCTGCTCTAATAGAGGAAACACTCTTTTAGAGGACAAGCTCTTTAAAGTGCTATCGAAGAACCCAGGGGTGTAGTCTGAGGCGGAGTGCAGAGTGAAGAGCGAACCGCTGGAATGCACCGTATATCCAACAGCAATGTATTTGCAGTCAATACAACTGCTCGGCTCTGAAGAAAAAGTCTGAATGAATCCGCATACCGGTCTCCCTTTTATACCCGTATGTCGGGGGGAGTGGCATGCAAATTCAACTCGCCAATTTCTCATTGGCCTTTTCTCTAAAGGTCTGAAGGTGAATCGGGCTCATAAGAGCGACCCCTAGAGTCACTACATCGACACACGTCGAGTGAGTGACAGAAGGGGAACTGAACTTAATATTTTAAGTGATTTTAAATAATTACAAGTACTCTTAACTCATCTATGATTAAAGTATAGATGTTTTGATTTAATTATTTAAATTGGGTTATAACATGTCTTATACAGTATAAGGGAAATTATGACTAGACACCAAGTTAGCCATATGGCACATTGGACTCTACTCAGTACTTATTAGTGCACATAAATCTGCATCTTTGTAAAGTACAATTGAATGAAGAATGGCTTACATATAACAGGCTCCAAGTTCACCAGGGGTAACAATCACCCTCATGGTGACTTCACAACTATCAACCAGCTACAACTAAACAACAACTGTCATTAGAATTAATACTAAATAGATTTTTAAAATAAAAAACTATTACTTTACTACATAAGTTCCCTTGTTTTGACCAAACACACATTATTTGTTCAAGTGCAAGGGTTTATGAGTGTTCCACACAGCCGCAATTTTGTACTTGGTAATTGTTAGTACTCAAAGCAAAAGTTTAAAGAACTTATGTATTTGAGTAATGATTCCCAAATATTTCAATAATTAATTAATAATAATTAGTAATTAATTAGTGTAATTAGTACCACTTAAATGTTTTTATTAATGACAACATTAGGATTTACAGAGTAATGGTAACATAATTAAAACTAGTAAGAATAGTACAAATTTAAGATTATTTTTCTCTTTTGAGATTACCATTAGTATTTACAGTGTAGACGTAGAGCAAAGTCTGTAAATGTACATTGCGAAAAATCACAACTCTGCAGGGATGGACAGCGCATCTGGCTGGCTGACAAAGATTAGTGATAAAAGACCGTAAACAAAAGAAAATGTAACTCAGATGTTGGAAAATATAATTCAGCCCTCAGTAATTATCAGTTTTTGCTAAAACTGTCACAGATGGCTTTTTGAAATCAGTACCGTTTCTTCCCTGCAGTCTCAGCATCTGGCTGATTGCATTACATGTCATTTAGCAAATGCATTTATCTAAAGTGACTTTATTAAGTCTTTCAGTTCAAGAGAACCTTCATACCAGACAACAAACTTACATGTGTGTGATTCACCAAAACTGAGCTCAAATCACTATGGATTATACTAGAACTTTGTGAAAGACAAGTTTTTTGCAGTAATCTCTGATTTAGTTCAACAAAGTAATTTTTACACCGCGCTCTATCGTTTTATATTGTCTTTGTATTTTTTTGGGCTGCATCGGTCCATTTAGCTTCCATAACACAATGAAGAGATGATCCACACACTGTGAATATGATGTTTGTTTTACACATTGAGGAAGGCCTGTGCGCCGAAACATCTGTGTCCATTTCCCCTAAAAATGTCATGGATTATAAACATTAGCAGTTTTCTATCGGAATGCAGATCATCTCTTCATTGTATTACGAAATCTCTGAATTAGACCACCCATGGATCGTCTGAGACATATTATATGCAAAAATGGCTAGCTAAAATCTGATTGGCTGGCATGATGCAATTTCTGGGAGTCTGCAGGTTTATTTCAATCCACCAGGAAACAAAGTACCCAGACTGCTACAATGAGCACTTCTGAGAAAGAACTAGTTGCTAGATTTGCTATAAGTTAATGAGGTTCGTGATATGAAATCTTTGAAAGTTAAATAGTTTAGTTTCAGAAACTTAGTAGACAAAGTATCCTTCAACGCACTTTTATATTCCACCTTACGCCAGACACACGGAGCAAGGTACGTGTATTATATATATATATAAAAACAGATGTAAAAAAAACTGCACCATCACTATTTGAAAAAAGGCCCCATTTAATGCAGCCATCACTCCAACACCTTATCCTTGAGAAATCATGATAAAATGCTAATTTGGTACTAGAAAATCTCTTGCCATTATATCAAACACAGTTGAAAGGTATTTGGTTCATTAAATGAAGCTTAACATTGTCTTTTTGTTTGTTTTTGAGTTGCCACAGTATGCAATAGACTGGCATGTCTTAAGGTCAATATTTTTTGATGAGAAATCTTTGAAGTAGTTTGAGAATTTCTGAACATTTTTTTTTCAAATTGTAATATACATTTTTTCACGTTATTAATGTCCTGATTATACATTGTGATCAGTCGAATGCCACTTTGGTGAAGAAAAGTACCATTATCTTTCAATAAGAGCAAAATCTGTGCATTATTCCAAACTTCTGACCCCCAGTGTGTGTAAATATATATTTATATAAAGCATGTAACATGTCCTGTCCAAGAAACTCTAATTCATTAGCATAAGAAACCTCTAGAGGAGCTTCTGAGCTCTATAAATATGTTCTCATATCCCAGATAAGCTTTATAATTAATCTTTTGCTCTGTTTAATTATAGTTTAATGAAAAACAAATTGACTATTTTTTTCAAGCAAGTATGTGATTTGAAGTTTGACGTTTGCTAACACAATGGTTGGATATATGTGAATTGGAAAGATCTGAAGATATGTGAAGTGGATGAAATGTTTTTTCAAATGCCGTACAATAACAAGGAAAATGTGTTAAGTAATAACAGTTATGTAATTTGTTTTAGTTTATGGAGCTACTGCAACTCTTTCAGTAAGGAGTTTGAAATTTGTTGCCAAGGTTTAGGCCTGCCCAAATTAGGAAATGAGATACTTTACTTCAGATAATGTTAAAATCAAGTTTTTGTTCAGTATTAAACCCAAAATGATTGAGTGCATCAATTACCATAAAGAATGAGTTCTCAAACTCACAGATGTAGGGCCATAATTTAGATTAATACTCAACAGTCCTAAAGTCACAATGTATGTGCCAAACGGGTGAAAGATTTGTGGATAGATGGGATAAATAATATTATAAAAGAGTACTAACTTCATTACACTGTGATATATTCTCTGTATCTGTTGCCAACAGCAACTAAACCTGTATCATAGGATATTGTGATATAAACTGGTTTATATTACATCATATTTGGATATTTACCTATTTTATCCTGAAGTTGACTGAACATTTGGAAAAACTGCCTGACTTTTGAGAATAACCTAAACAGTTGTTATGGAATGATTCAGTTTTACACTAATTTACCAAATGTTCAAATCAAATTTATCTATATTTTGAAAATAAATAAATACTGTAAATTTGAGTGGTTACAAAAGGTATTGTTAGTGGGTTTTACTATGTTAGCATGTTGCTATGCACTAGCTATGGTGTTCCTTTGCAGTTAAGAAGGTTTACTGAGTGGGGTTTAGCATGTTGCTATTCTGTTGCGAAGTTGTTTTGTGGTTACAAAGGAGTTCTGAGTGGAGTTTAGCATGTTGCTATGTGGTTGCTAAGTTACTTTGCAGTTACAAAGGAGTTCTGAATGGGTTTTAGGATGTTGTTAGTGCTAGGAATTGTGTTGCTTTGAAATTACAAAGGTTTTCTGAGTGGGATTAAGCATGCTGTTATGCGGTTGCTAGGGTGCTTTGTGGTTGCAAAGGCATTCTGAGTGGGTTAAGAATGTTGTTAGGGTGTTGCTAGGTGGTTTCTTACTGTCCCAATATTTGGGGCTTGTTCAAATCACTAAGTATGAGAGATTACTGCCTTAGCAAACACCACTAAAACCTACTTTCACAGAAAATGAGCTAAACTCTGGAAAACGGCAACATTCCCAGACAAGCAGCCAGGGTGGATTTTTTTTCACCCAGAAGCTATGGTCAATGAGGACACAGCATTTATACATAATTTCCTGTGCACCATATTGCAAGTGAAACTGTAAAGCAGACTTACAATAAACAGGCCAAAAACTATTCGGGGGGATTTAGCAATGTTCAGTTCCCATGTTCAGTGCAAGTTTATATTTTGGTCACTGGATGTCATCAATGGAAGAGAAAATAGAGCCATTTGTATGCAGGATTTCATGAATTTCTACTGGCACAAGCAGTCCAATAGTTTTGGGGACAGATCAGAGGCATGTTTTACTCTTCACATCCTTGCTAGTGTTTCTTTGACACTCTCGAACAGTGTTGTCACACTAGAGCCTTTAGTGTGGATCATAGTTCATTTGAATAGCCTGAATATTGTTTATTTTGTTCAGTGTAAAGAGTTTTTCTGTTTGAAAAGGTGATCTGGGACATGGGGCATTTGAGCTATAGTATGAATCGCAATTGGTATTTAACATCCCCAAGATACTTTAAAACCTTAACATCCCTAAAACAAGATCAAAGTAAAACAAACAAACTACCCCGTAGGAGAAAACTTATCAGTCCAGGGCAGACGAATGAACAGACTGGCTGGGCGAACAGGAGAGGACAGGAAAGGAAAGGAAAGGACATGACACCGACCGACTTGCACAAACAGGCGGACACCTAACAGGGTGAAAAACCATAACAAACTTGCACAGGACAGAGAACACAGGGAGGTTAAATAGGGAAGGAAATGAAGAGGGTAATGAGGGAGAGCAGATGGAACAGATAACAAGGTAACAATGCAAACGAGGGGGTGGGGTATCACTAAAGACCGAACTGACACGAGTGCACATGGCAATGAGAAACACACAAATCCAAGTACAATCACACAACACTAGTGTTAGGATCCAGCTACAAAACTAAAAACAAAGCTAACTGAAGTGGCAAGATCCTGACACTAGATACACAAGACAGAAAAAACACAAAACACAGGTGCCAGGTCCCAAAAATGAAAATGATCAGCTGCCCTGTATGAGTTTGTGTTTGTGTTTTTATTTAATTATATATTACTTATATCATTAAGCTGGTTCTCGCCTCCTCCTTTCCCTTTAACCCCCTTACACATGCAGGGCAGCTGCCCGTAATTCTCTCTCTCTCTCAAACTGTTATCACCGGCCGCCATTATCCCTTGTGCGCCCCATCAGGCTGATTGGGGGCTGGTCGTGCATTGTTCCTGCCCGGCCCCGCCCTCCTCTGCTCTACAATCACCCTGAAGGAGTTTATTTTGCTAGAATGACTGGTTGACTGTACATTATCCCGCTAATTACTGCATGTTAAGACTAAATACTTAAACAACACAGTGAAAATGGCAACTTCTTGATATGTCTGTTGATGATGCAAATACATTGACAGTCAAACCCAAAAGTATAACTGTGAAAAGACCAGTGAAGACAGGTTGATAGAGATGGAATAAAACTTTGTTTCAAACCAAGTGACAGTAAGTGTAAGTGTCCAAAACATTTTCAACAGAGAATCCTGCGGCAGCAACGCAACCCTTGCTGATGATGTTTGGATTGCAGATCAAAGGTTCTTGCATGTTGAACTGCCCCATGTGCTGCACGCAGAACTCAAAGCTTATGGTGTAAATCAGAGCGATGATTTTGCCATTGATCCAAGACCATGCAAGCCTCTGATATGCTAAACAAACACATCCACACACACAAACACTCCGAAACATTCACATGCAGACAATTAGTTGTATGTGCACACATGCATACAATCTACAAATGCAGAGTTAAAACATGCCAATCTGGGTAGTTTTCAAACACACGGCTGAGTAAGTATACTCGAAAGTTGGGTTGCTCAGTTCACCTATAATGATAGCTCATACTTATAAGCATGCTGAACTGCACACCAAATTGGTTATTTTCATTATTTATTTACATATTAGCAAAATCTATCAAATGTGACCATTTATGACAATTTGGTTTTTGAAATAAATTATAACTTCATTAAAATCCATAAAATAATAATTAAATATGCATTTAAAAAATAATTAGATTTTCACAATACAACATAATTAAAATAAACCAAGAAAATGACTCAACATGCTTTGGAATTTATTTTATTTTTTTTAAACGTACCATTAAACAAATCCCTTCCGTGCTCAAGTATGTCTCTCATTAAGCTCTGACACAAAGAGAAGTATTCCATCTTTCACCAGTGTGTCGTCTAATGTAAGCTGCATTTACTTTTGAGGAGTGCTGATAGCAATCTCTCACTCCAACACAACAAGAGGGAATGTCTCTTCTACAGTTTCAGAAGAGAGCTCAACAATGTCTCAAACTCTGCTTCCCCAAGATAAAGTCTACCATCAAAAGCTTCTCATCATTTTTATTTTTCCAAGACCAAATGATCTGCGCTATACGGTCCACAAATTGTTTTTATGGTTCTACATTTTTAGTGCACATCACCAATTCAGTGAATTGCGCCATACATACAGGAATGGACATTACATAAAATATAGCGTATCCAGAGTGTAGTAGAATGCCACTTTAAGTAGTTTCCCAGTAGTCCAGTTACCTGTTTGAAAATAGTCATTAGATTTGCAATTTCATTTGGTGACACCTGTGGCATAGAAATGACACACTGTAGAGCCAAACCTATATGAAATAAAAGTGGGACAACATCATGTTCAGTTCTAAACAGTGTTACAAAATATTTCTGGAACAATTTGAGAGCAGTTTAATGTAAATTTACGAATACGTTTCTAAATCTAATACTGAAAACAAAACAGACCGCCCATGTTGTTTACAAAAATTGTCTACATAACTGGACCAGATTTTTACCATGCAGATGACTACGGGTAAAGTGTTGAAAAAATGACAGCGCAGTAAATCATGGTAATGAATGTCAGAGAAAGAGAGACAAAGAGAGAGAGAGAGTGAGCTACAAAAGAAGCCTGTCCTTTCATGTGGTTGCCACTAGTCACCATATTTCACATTTATACTGTCACATGACTTCTTTTTAATTTAGGTGACAGCTGCTGTGCTAATATAGATAAATGACAGGTGGAATAATCAAAAACACATTCACAATAACTATCTCAGTAACCGACTCTCATTTTAATATGATTTGTCATTATTCAAGAATCACTGTTAGTTATTTTTCTAAATCCCTAATTGTACTATATCGTGCAGCTTTTGAGGTGTGCCATTCCTTCAGCGGTGACGAGTTTTGCAGAGGAAAACACACATTTTCTAAAGAATTCTGTAGTTTGTTTTAATCAATTTAGAATCTTTGAATCCAACTGTGAAGAAAGTTTTTAATCCAATCTATGAGTAATTAGTTTGAAAATATTAGCATCTGGCTCCAGTAAAGACTTCTTGCTCTTCTTGTTGTAAACATTGCTGCCAACACACAACAGCTTAAAGCGGCATAATTGCTCCTGGTATTCTGACATCATTCACTAATGGGTAGCTTAAAGGTTTTAGAACTAGGCCTATTCCTGGCTGTTCCCATTGGTGACTTCATAAATGTTGCACTTTTATAACTCCTCCTGCAGCCACAGGAATCTGCATTTCATTGTATCAGTTTACCAACATCTCTTTATATGAGACTACATGGAAAATAACGAGTCTTCCAAGAACAAGTGAATAAGTGTGTTCACAATTTTTGACAAAATACCAATGTAGGATGAATTCTCAGTGTCTTTGTTTTTCAGAGGTGAAACTAACCGTAGGTAGTTAGCAAGTTAAGTAAGCAGGTAAGTAGTTAGCTAGGTAAGTAGATAGTTAGGTGGGTAGTTAGTTAAGGAAGTCTTTCAATAGGTAGGTAGTTCGCTAGTTGCATAGGTTAGTAGTTACCTAGTAAAGTAGGTAGTTAGCTAGGTTAGTAAGACTGGCAGATAGTTAGGTAGGTAGGCTAAGAGGGTAATTAGGTAGGTATGTTAAGACAGAAAACCTGGACAAGTTCTTGAAAAGGAAAATATTGATGATGGTTAGCCTATATGGGATTATGGTGTGCCGTGGAACTTAGTCGAAAAAGTGTGCCCTGGCAGAAAAAAGGTTGGGAAACACTGAGATAAAGGTATAATTCACTCAAAAATGAACGTTCTCTCATTTACTCACTCTCATGCCATCCCAGAAGTGTACGACTTTCTTCTGCTGAGCACAAACGAAGATTTTTAGAAGAATATCTCAGCTCTGTAGATCCTCACAATGCAAGTGAATGGTTACCAAACATTTGAAGGTCCAAAAAGCATAAAAAAGCAGTATCAAAGTAATCCATACGACTCCAGTGGTTAAATATATATCTTCCGAAGAGATATGATATATGTGGGTGAGAAACTGATCAATATTTAAGTCCTTTTTTACTATAAACCTCCACTTCACATTCTTCTTCTTTTGCAATTCACATCCTTCATGCATATTGCCACCTATTGGGCAGGGAGGAAAATATATTGTCATCGATTTATCTTTTTCTCACCCTCACCTATCATATCACATCTGAAGACAACTGGAGTCTTATAGATTATTTTATGCTGCCTTTATGTGCTTTTTGGAACTTCATTTTGGAAGCCATACACTTGTGAGGACCTACAGAGCTGAAATATTCAAATTAATTAATTTGTGTTCAACAGAAGAAATAAAGTTATACACATCTGGGATGACTTTATATAATAGGTAGTTAGGTAAGTAAGTAGTTAGATTGGTAGTTAGTTAGCTAGGTAAGTAGGTAGCTAGTTAAGAAAGTAGTTAAGTAGGCAAGTAGTTAGATCGGTAGGTAAATAGGTAAGTATTTAGTTAGGTAGCTAAGTAGGTAGTCAAGTAGTTAGCTAGTTAAGAAGGTAGGTAGTGAGCTAGTTAAGTTGCTAGGTAGTTAAAAATGAAGAATTAGATAGGTAGGTAGACAAATTAGTTGTCCTTAAATTCACAGGACAACTAGGAAAGTTCTGGCTTAATAGAGACAGGGTTGGGAGGGTTAATTTTTAAATGTATTCCACCACAGATTACAGAATACATGCTGTAAAATGTAATATGTAACGTATTCAGTTAGATTACTCAGGGTCAGTAACATATTCTAAATACTTTGGATTACTTCTTCAGCACTGGTAGGTTTTCTGAAAAACCCACATATCTCATGCAGTGTTGTCTGTCTGCTCGTATGAATGTAACACATCATAAGAAAGTGTTTCACCGCTGTTCAAATGCACTTTACATCACATTATTTATATGTATAAATGTTTTACATCTAAAAGGACTAAATATGAAATGAAACAAATGACAATAAAATAAAGTTAATAAACAATAAATATTATACAATAAAATTACAAATTATTTAAATTGTAACTGGTGTGGAATACAGTTACTTATATTTTGTATTTTAAATATGTAATCCCGTCACATGTATTCCATTACTCCCCAACCCTGAATAGAGATAACCTAATCCTTTCAAATTTGGATCAAAAAAATTAAGCTTTGATCATTCAGTTATTACTGTTTACTGATTTCTGAGTTGTACTCAAGAAAGAACAGATTACTGTAAAAAAAAATAAAAAAAAAAAAATAAAAAAAAAATATATATATATATATATTTATTTATTTATTTATTTTTACAGTGAATATAATCTAACAATATAATAATATAATCTAACAAAAAGCAAGAATGAGAGTATACTTCTGAGCACATGTCTAAGATTGCAGGGGTAATTAAAGTAAACTGTGCTCCCGACTGATCTGAATTGTGTTCTTTGCCACAGACTATTTCCATTAACGTTAACAGGCGCCAACACGCTTCCACTAAATCAGAGGCAGGTCCAGCCCATCCTACAGGTGAAACAGCTGGCCGCCTAGGGCCCTGATGTGCCTGGGGGGGCCCCGAATAGGCATGAACACGTGCAAAGTAAACGAAAAAGTTGTAAGATTAAGAAATATTGTTGACTTTTATTTTGAAATTCCCCACATTCCAATGGTTTCTATCACTCACATATTTAGAGGAATGTGTGGAGCTGATCATTTAACATACAAATTATAATGCTGTGAAAACTAAAAACTACATGTTAAGTATAAAATGAGCTCTGAATAATCACGAAAAGACAAATAACTGAAAGTTACAACAAACAAAATAACAGCAGTATATCTAAAATCAGCAGGAAGTAAAGATAAGCAGTACATGCTAATCTGCATAATTTATTCATAACAAAGCATTGCTGGATTGCACACCTTGCAAATTAATGCGCACACCTGACAGAAACACAGGAAATAAGTCATGAAAAATATTGCGTTGTGCCTATTTGAGTCTTTGAGGCTTAATTTGTGTAAAGGATAGCAGAAACAGCACTTGACAAATCATTAGGGATTTTCATGTTTTCCCAAGAATAATCTGCTGGGGAAGGAATTCAGACACTATTGATATACTGTAAAGATGAAAAACCTCACATAGTGAACATATGAACAATTAATCTGGAAAATAACCAAAGCATCCTATCTGTATTTTTTTCTGCTCATTAAGAGGTATGTGCTTATTCTATACATTTGTTTAAAATATATATATTTCGAGGTGTGGTGTTTATATTTAAAATAAGGCAATAAATGGTGACTTGTCACAGCACCTAAATACACATATTCCCTTATGCATGCATGTTAACATTTGGAAAAAAAACCAATTGGACATGTTATTTGTCATCTACCGAACTATACAGTATAGTGCCACAAATCCACGGGCTGGCCCTGATTAGATGACCTTCGCACCGATGTGACTGACAGCCCGTTATAGACAGACAGAGCCATCCATCACACTTCAGACAGGCTGTCTGTCTCGTTATCATACATTTTAAAACTCAGACTGATGACTCAGCGAGCCATATGGAGACAAGATCAAGTATTTTCCCTGAGAGTTGCAGTGTTTAATTGTGAAATGATGTGTGTAAATGAGTTATAAATGAGACCGACCTCCTGTATACAAATAAAGTCATCCTAGTCACTGAACACAATAAATGCATTGTCTGGATGTGTCTTTTAAGGCTTTGAGGTTTGCGGTTTGTTTATTTCACAATGAAATGTCTTCAATTATTGGTTAAAGGTGCTTAGCGAGACAGACAGATAGACAGATCATCTTCAGCGATTGTTTTGAAGGTGTTTTAGGTTGCTGTTCATTCTGTGTAAAAAAGGAGAAAGTGAACACATTCCACAGCGGTGAAACAAAGCTGTTTTCCCAACCACTCAAAGTGTTTACAGATGTGCCGTCAAATGTTACATCCCAAATGTCATATCTGCACCAAAAAAATCCTAAATATACTGTATAACATAAAAACATAGTCACAAATCCATCAATGCTTAAAAATTCCAAGAGAAAAGACTCTTTGAACTCAATAAGATGTAAAGTTTGACACAGCAATCTTCATTTGTGCCATTGGCTCTGCAAGGGTGATGAAAATGAATGTCCCCAGATGTGCGGGCTTGTGCATGGAGACCAGTTGCTGGAGTTCCACCATTCAGAGTGAGCTAATCTTTCAACAGTGTCTGGGTTGTCCTGCTGGGATCAGTTTGGAATAAGATCTCAGACACAGAGACGCACAATGGACATGTGTAACACAGCCGTGGGCCGTGCATTATAAGTCTAGGCCTTCAGTGCGATTCGTGCCATTAAGAAAACACGAATGAGGCGCTACGCCTATCATACATTACATGGCAGTCAACTTATAATACCGACTGACATTTTATAAACACGTCCACGCACGAAAGCTAGAACTTGAAACGACACTTAACACTCAAGCAAGCCTAATTTTATCTGCAGCATGACTCTTTTATTAAATGAACGTCAATCATAATTTCTCATATGAATCTACCAAGGAGGTCTATAACACTTGGAGAAATTAGTTTAGTCAAGGTACTTGAAATCTCCGACCATAAATGCATTTCATTCCCTGATATTCGGAAGATGACGTTTAAGGAAACAAAACTGCAATGCTACCGTTAGCTTAGCAGGGGTTTGACCTCATTAGAGATGTCTCCTAGCAACCCAACAGATAAACAATGTGTCTCCTAGCAACCCAACTGATAAACAATGCTTCAGCGCTAGCATTTGTGCTTCAGGTGTACGATTATCAAAAGAGATTATAATGTTTTATACACCCGTTTGTTAAACAAGCTTTAATATCATGTAATGTGAAAACAAACTCATTTATCGATATTACTTAATAAAGTGATTTTTTTTATCACTTATTTTGTATATCTCCCTGAGTGTCGACATGTTTGTGTGACATCATGCCCCTGCATCTCGACGAAATCAGAGTTGAGAATTCCTGCATGAGCCTACATGTTGAAAATCTGACTTCAAGATGCATTCAATTGCACTTTTCCTAGTAGTAGGAAGTTTTAAAATCCGAATTTCAGAATTGAATGGAAAGCAGCACTACTTTTCAAAACTTGATCCGACACTAAATGTTCGACACTAAATTAACTTGATGTGAAAATCAGTCCTACTTTCTGGTTTAATAAATTAAGCAATCACACGGTCATGCAGAACATCTCGCTTTTTTAAATCCATAAGGATCTCTCTCTCAATGTCGTTAGCGGCAGTGATGACGACATCACGTAAAGCGTGAATGCGTCACTCAAGGCCAACTAGAAGGCCTCGGCATATCCTAAAGATCACACCCACCAAGAACAAATAACTCAATCTGATTGGCTGATTAATCTGACAATCTGACTTCAGTTGACCAATCATTTGCATTGTTGAGGGATTCTGTGGAGGTGGTGGAGCTCAAACTCACATGCCGCTTCGGACATGTGATTAGTGAAACAGACTCGTCACACTTCGCTTTTAGTTTTTCTCTTTTTGTTTGTAGATTAATTAAGTGGACAATTATTAAAATACATAGGCAAAAAGGTGACTGAGATTTAAAGGATGAAAAATATTTATTTATTTAGCATGTTAGGCCAGCAGAAAAGGCTTTGCTGACCCTGAGAATTCGCCACTGGTGTAACATCCTCATGTCTGCTGCTATGTAGGACAGTGAAATCAAACACAGTTAGTTTAGTCACATTGGAAAAATTACTCCTTAAGGAGTAGTTCCCCCCCAAAATGAAAATTCTGTGGATTTACTCACCCTCATGTTGTTCCAAACCTGTATGGATTTCTGTATGGAATGCTAAGGACTGTGCTGATTACTAGAAATGTCCTAATATATCGATACGTTTTTGAGGCATCAATATATTAACATAAGGCAACATTTAAATTAGAAGTCATATTTATGTGCTTTCCCATTCACTGTGTCGGGCGTAATTGTGTAAGGAGACCACAAGGGGGTGATTTGACATTTACTGAAGCTGGTCATGGGTAGGACAAGACACAGGTATCACTGTCACACAGGAAGCGTTGATGCAGAAGATGGCAGTCCAAACTAAGTTGTGGATCTAGTCTTAAAAAATTACAAAGGTTTTTGTATGTCGTTGATGAGTTTGCAGGTTAGTGTATGTAACTGATGTAACTTTGCAAACTGAACGATTAGAAATGGCGACATTTATTATGCAATTTCTCTGTATGTAGCCTTGAATAGGTTTCATTCAAGCCAACACACCACAAGAAAGCATACTTTTACTGTAAATACATTGTGAAGGCTCTATGGAAAGAACATAAAGTATAAACACTATATCATCTATAGCGATAGCTACATAGAGTAAATCATCAACTTTCTTTTGATAATGATTCAGTGTGCAAAACTGCATGTCCCTTGTGAAAAAAAAAAATTGAGTCATCATAAATCATATGTTAAGATGACCCACAGAATAAAAACTAGAAATAGAATTATGGATGTGGCTGTGGCTGTGCAATAGCATAACATATAATGTGTTTCTTTGAATGTCAAAACATTTAAAGGACATGAAAGCAGTGTAATCTGATTAAATTGTATTTTCTAGTGTTTGTAGTCTAGATCAACATTATTATAGGCAAAGTAGACATATTTTGATTTTGAAATTTCTGGCATAAGTTCCAGTCAGATCAACTAGCGGTCCACTGAAGCAAAGTTACAAAACAATGCAACTCTTTGTTTATTAGATATTACGTTACTAGATATCAGTCACAGACCAGCTGAAAGAATGCATGTGCCAATTCACATAATTATGGTGTGTACTTTAATGTTGATGGGAAAGTTTATACTATGAGTATGTAGTAAGAGAAACTATCGTGTCAAACCATCTTGTTATGTAACGTTTGCGTTTGCACGCAGGCATTAGCATCTATCAAAGGGTTTATTCTCTACAAAGTTCTAGTTCCAAGATATGGTGTTCTGGTTGTTTCTAGAGAGTTTCTAGAAGGTTACTAGGGGGTTCTGAGTGGTTGCTAGAGTCTCACTAAACATGTCATACTGCACTAATTGAAAATAGACCACCTCCATATCTCTATGATTCTCTGTTGTGGAGATATGAGGCTGATTGCTTCTAAAAGTCATAGCACACCTCTCCTCATTGAACTGGTTGATTTGACACCTTATTCAAGGGAGTACAACAAACGGTGTTTGACGAGTTATGCATTAAATAAGAATAATTGGGTTAGGGATTTTGGAAAATCCCTAAATGAAGGGCAGAGCAAATAGTGTAATAGTGGCATCCAGTGGTCGACCAATTTGGGCTTTTGAATGGCCGATGATGATACATAGAGAGCAGAATGGCAGATGAGAGGTCTGCATGGGCTTAATAAGAAACCGACATGTACCCGAGACCATGTGACCTAACCCTACCTGATCAGTATCGTCCGATTTTAAGCCTGACCCAAACCGGTCAGGTCAAATCGCTCGCTATCTTTATAGTTTCTTTTCCAAGTGTTCTTGCAGTAGGCTGTATTGTACGTAAGCATCATAGTCAACATTCTTTACATTCGTACATTCGTAAACCAACACATTTTTAACAAAGCCCGGCAGCCCCTCAGCACACCGGAGCTGAAGTAAAAAAACATTGGCTTACTGTTTATCAACTCAAAGTCATACTTGGAAAAACTGACCCGAACCTGGCCCGAACCCAGTGTGATCTCGAGTCCTAATGGGCCCGGGTAAGTTTGCAGACCTTTAATACAAATGCCGATATACATAGTACAATTTATAAACAGCAAATCAGATGTACAACAAAGTTCTTAAGTGTAACAAACCCTTATTTTATACAATAGTTACTCATTTATTACATTTACATTTATGCATTTGGCAGATGCTTTTATCCAAAGCGACTTACAGTGCACTTATTACAGGGACAATCCCCCCAGAGCAACCTGGAGTTAAGTGACTTACTCAAGGACTCAATGGTGGTGACTGTGGTGATCTATTGGTACATATGGGAACGTTAACACGCCAGTTTATGAGCAAAGAGAACACATATATCTGCTAAAGCAAACACCAATAACTGAACAGATTAAATTACATTAGGTTGTTTATTAAATTACTTTTCCCCAAGGTTGTATCATAAATTTAATTTACTGAAGCTGTGCTACCAATGCAGAAAAAACACCGCTAGCCTTTTCCACATTTTACAGGAGTGCAGAGCAGTTTTCTGTCTTTTGGCACAACAGCAATGAATAAAAGAGGCCATTTCTCTTTATCTAAGACTTTTATATTTGTACCTGGCTTCCTTTGTTCATTGGAAATCACAACTTTGAACTCTTGAAATGTTTCCTTTTCATGAGATTGGAAAGTATTCTGCAGTTAAACACATTCAGGGCACAGATTGCTCACAGCTCTTGGTATGAAATTGACAAATCACAGCAGAGGAATTTTCCTGCAATTAAAAAGCATTTGTATTAGTTAGTAAACAAAAGAAGTAGAACTGTACATATCCTAAAGAAATTGCGAGTTGCGTTTGCTCGTGCAAAAGTGGGTGTTTTCCAAGGTGTATACGGTTGCTACTGTGTTCCGAGTGTTTTTAAGCATAGTGCTATGTGGTTGCTAGGCTGCTCTGGTGGTTGCTAGGTAGATGCTTGCTGGCCCAAGTCAAAAGAGCCCTCCACTATGTCTCTATGATATTTTTGTGAATTAATTCTTGAAATGACTATGATTATTTTCAGACCTTAAGCAGGGTAAAATCACAGGGAAATTGAAATGTTGCTTCTGAAAGTCCATGCACCTTGAAATTGATCCCATTCTGACAAATTAATAGTACATTTTCACTGGTGCAATATAATCGAAAGTGAGCGAGCATTTTCAATTTATTCCTATGGAAACCGAGCGCCATGCTAGCGATGTGGATTGTGGGATTGACAGCGACGTGGAGCAAGCTGTTCCTTAGCATTGTGAGTGGCTTTGAGCGGATTTCTTCTGCGCCTAAGGAAATGCAGCGTAAGAATTAGCGCCATCCGCCATCAGACATTTTTTGCATAAAATTTAAATGTGTTAACCTTTCTCTCTGGTCAGAGTGATAGCATGTTGTGCAAGCAACCTCCAAAACACCGGTTCTTCCCATGGGGAGTAATTGTGTTCACATAAACAATGGTGAGCGTGATTCAGAGGTTGCATTTTTGCTCTTAAATCTACTTAATTGATGGTTATGCTTAGGTTTGGGATTTAAGTTAGGGCATACGATTGATAAAATGTGCATTCCTGTTGACTTTTTTTTACATCATTTACATTTGGCGCCACTCTGTGGACATTCCAGCCAGAAATGGAAGCTCACAAGAGCCCAAAACGTTCAACAACACTTCCAGCTTCGGCCACTGGGGGCAGTGCTTTTGATTTCGGTAAAGAACTTTCCACCTACTGTTGCTGAATTAACAGTTCACAGTCTGCATGAAGATGTAAGGATGGATGACGCTGTGTTCTGCTCTCTAAAAACCACAAAGCACACAGCTGGCTCCTGTTTCCACCAACATTTCCAATCACTTCCTTTTTCTATCCACTGTTTGGTTTATTTTTTTAGGTGCCAATCCCCTCAAAATCAAACATGTCAAGTCCAAATGAATGCCACCCAGTTGAACTAACATTAACCGGCTTGACTAGGGATTGAACACAGCTTACTTCCAGAATTCTTCCTGGATGTACTTTAGTTTGCCCACCATGCCAGCAAATCAGTGGATGATGTCATTTCTTTTTCCTTTTATAGCGAACTACAACACAAGGAATACATGAAGGACTGTTTGATTATATGTGGTGTGGTGGTTACACTTTAAAGGAATATTTCACCCAAAATTAAAAACGTACTCACCCTTGTGTCGTTTCTTTCTTCAGTGGAACACAAAAGGAGATGGCAAGCAATGTTAGCCTCAGTCATGATTCCCTTTCATTGCATCTTTTTTCCATGTGTCAGACTCATTCAAACATAAAATCACCTTTTATGTTTCATGGAAGAAAGAAATTCAGAAATGATGAACAAACCGTTTATAACCAGATAAAACCAATTGCTAAACCCCTATTTACTACAGTTAATGTTTGCATTTAAATCAAAGTAGAAAAAGAATAGCTGAAAATACCATATTCAAAAAAATCTAAATTGACATTAAACTGCTACATACTGTAGATTACCATTGCTAAACACACATTGCGGTTTCATTTTCATAATAAAAAAATGTAAGTAATGCCACTACTAATATCTGTGATTAGGACCACTGAGATGGAGTTTGTTGTCCAACCATGGCCTGTGAAGCATTAATATCTTTATTGAGTTATTTTTTGAGTCAGTCTTGATTAATGCGTTTAAGGGAGAATACATTTCTTTTTGTAACAGATTGTAAACTTGAGGGCACTGTTTTTGAGTTCCGGTTGAATTTAAAACAGATCACAGATCACCTGAAATGCTGTTAGTTTGCCTTCCATGCGGTCTGCCGGCAGGTCATCCCCATCAACCTGGACGAGGGAGGGGACAAGGGGAGGGAAACAACAAATAATAAAAATATGGGGGGGTACTCTTATAACCGCCCCCCCAAAACCACTACAATTTAAAAAGGAGAGGGAAAAGGCCAACGCAGAGCGGCAGTGAGAGAGAGGAGAAAGAGATAAAAATTAAAAAACATACTCGCCGGTTCTCCGATACGCCGTAGCTTGTTCCTCGGCCACTCCTCCACCCTCTACCGAACGGCAGCCGCGCCCTTCCGGATGGATCTGAGGTAGCTCTCCAGCCCCTGGCGGATGGAACGCCCTGCCGCGTTTTCAGGGACTCAGAAGTGGCCTCCCTCGCCCCTGGCAGCGGTTTCCCCGCTCCAGGCGGTCGGACTCGGAGCACCTCCCCGCTCGCGGTCGGCAGTCTCTTACCCCACCTCGTTTCTGTGTCTAGAGGTGGTCTCCTCCGCCCCTGGTAGCGGCATTTCCTCGCTCCAGGCGGTCGGCCAGGAGCCCCTTCTCCCCTCGCGGTCGGCGGTCGTTGCTCCGCTTTCAGGCGGCTGGGCTCCTCGTCCCCGGGCAAATGGCCGTGGCTGCTTCAATGGGGTGGATGATAGTGGCGAGAACTCTTCTACGGCGTATCCCTCTTCCTACCCGGGTTTCGGAACCAATGTAAAGAAGTTCACGTTCACGGGCAAGGAAGAGGCGAGAAACCGGCTTGACATACAAATAGTATTTTAATGATAAACTCAAAAGACAAACACATAAGACGACGGACATGTCCGTAAGGATCTCTCTCTCGCACCGCCCTCCGCGATCGGCCTTTAACCCTCTCGGTGACTTGATTAGCCTAATACGGGACCGGGCGTGTCGAGTCACGACCCGGCCCCGCCCTCCGCCGTGACACAGTCCTGTTAAATATGTGTAATACAATATCTAGTTTCACTCTAGTTTTCTCTGAATTTGAGAATAGTTGAACCAAACCAAACTAATTCTGTCACAGGAGAGTTTACGAGAACAGATTTCGGTCATAACTACATTTTGAATAAATGTGTAGTTATTGCGTTTAGGAGGAGGACGACGTAGTGCATGATTGGTATTGTAGTTCTATAGAGTGTGAGGGCAGAGACAATTTAGCAGAGAGAGACGAGTCACTTCTATTTAAATTAATGGGAGAAATTGGAACGCCCAACCAAGAAGCTCTAGCACCCAACAGTCAATGGATGTAGAAAGGAAGTCCCACCTTGCAGGTAAAAGAGCCAATCACCTTTTAGATACAGACATCGCCTGTCAATCAACTCACTAAAGATGTGCATTTTGTGTTTTAGCGTAATATTAGGTCAACATTCTGTTGAGTGAAACACGATTAATTCATGATTGATTCCCCACTGAATTTTATCCTGACTTTTGAAAAACATCTTAAGTTGACTCTGACATTGTTGATGGGCTGCACATGATGACATCTTTGATGCAGGTTCAAGTGTTGGACTTTGCTGCTTTAGGGAAGACAGTAGTTATTCTTCATCATTCATACTGGCAGCCATGTTGATGGAAAAACAAATCATGCATATTCATGTTATTGATTTTTTTTCTTCCTTTTTCTCCCTAATTTGGCATGCCCAATTCCCAATGCACTCTAAGTCCTCGTGGTGGCGTAGTAACTCAATCCGGCTGGCAGAGGACGACTCTCAGTTGCCTCCGTGTCTGAGACTGTCAACCCATGCATCTTATCACGTGGCTTGTTGAGCGTATTGACCATTTAGACATAGCGCATGTGGTGGCTTCATGCCATCCACCACGGTATCCACACACAGCTCATCATGCGCCTAACAGAGATTGGACCACGTTATAGCGGCCACAAGGAGGTTACCCCATTTAACTTTACCCTCCCTAGCAACCAGTAATGTACCTCTTGTATGCAATGCATGGCTTATTTGTATGGAATACAAAGCAGAATAGTGGCTGTGAGAAAAAGTAACGTAAAAGTAACGTAACGCTTTACTTTCCATAAAAACTTTTTAATGAATAAGTAAATTTTTTAAGGAGTAACGCAATATTCTAATGAGTTACTTTTAAAAGTTTACCCAACACTGTTAATATGTATAGTGTGCACAGCATGTACAAAACAATAATCATATTTGTGACAATTATGGCTATGAATAGACATTTATAACAAAAATAATACACCCACTTTTAATTTTTCATTTACAAGCGGAGAAGTACATGTTTAAAGAGCACCTATTATGGTTTTTAAACGTGCCTAATTTAGTTTTAAAGGTCTCATACGATAGATTTACATGCATCCAAGGTAAAAAAACACTTTAATTTGCTCATAATTTAAATTGCAGCGTTACCTTTTTTCCCAGTGTCAAAAACGACTCGTTCAATGATCCGTTCTAAAGGATTCATTCTAAACTCCGCCTTTCAGAGAGAATACTCTGCTCTGATTGGTCAGGTGTCCCACTCTGTTGTGATTGGTCTACTGCTTAGTTTAGTATTTGAGGGCGGGTCAAAGCTGTTCGCAAGTAGCCAATGAAGACCAGAGGCGGGGTTTCGTTACCAAATTACGTAGGTTAGTAGAGGAAATAAATCTGGGATTACTAACGACTCGTTTCAGGTGTTCAGAATCGGTTCTTTCTTTTGGGAGTCATTAACTCCATTTTTCGTGCAATTGGATTTTTGAAACATTGCAGACTTTTTTACATTCTCAAACAGCTATATAAAACTACTTGAAAGGTAATATTTGATAAACCATAATAGGTGCTCTTTAAAATTCATTTGTTTCAGTCTTATAAACAAACACATAAAAGTTTATTGGTTCCTGGATAAAAGATGTTAGCTTGGCTGGTGTGAGAGTTCACATCCCTGTTGATATAAGCCATGTTTGTTTTTATGACCAGTCATGCCCACCAGCACACATTTCCATTAACGACTAGGCCAGATGGCATGCTGATGTCTGTTACACAATTCCAGCAAGCATAGGACCTGTAGTGATAAAGTTTGTGTCATACGAAGGCTGTAATATTTTTCAGACAAGCTATAAACAAGAAACAATGGTATAACCAGATTGATAAACAAAATGTTTAATGACAAGCATATTTAGTGAGATTTGCTAGAATTTTATACATATTTAGAACAAACCCCCTAACACAAAGAATTAGGCCTGAAAGATACTAAAATCTTTAACGCAACTACATCTAGCTATGCAAGTTTGGTTTTGTGTGTCATTACATTCCAAAATGTGCCCGCAATTTCTATGAAACAGCGGGAAGTTCATAGATTGTTACGCAGAGCACATTCAAGTGCACTACAGAAGAATGCAAAACAAGCACATAAAAGATTGCAAATTAATCATACAGTAGCTTTGAAATCGCAATATACTAAACAATAAAGTATTTGTAATATTATCATTTCACAACCAGATATCTATGTAATACTGCATCGCCAGTGCTTGGTAGTAATGGATTACATGTAATCTGGATTACATAAAAAGATTACAAGATACTTGTAATTGGATTTAATTACATTTTATAATACTTGAAAATCAGATTAAAGTAACTTTTTTATTAATTAAATGATTACACGCTAATTAGGCAACAACAGTAAATTGTTCATAATTTATTGATTACCGTCATTTTTCTTTTATTTTTACTACTTAATCAGCCTACCTACGATATACGTTCATTAACTCTATGAGTGTTTTCGGAAAAGAGGGAAGGGGGGGTGGGGCTGTGAAATTGCACACAGACCTGATTGTCATTAATAACCAGGTGAAAATGGAGCGGTCTAAATCTGCTTTTGACCACTGGGATGTACAGAGATAATTTAACTTTTAAGATGACATGGGGGGAAAACATCAATGTGCAATTTAAACTCTGCCTTCCAAAGGCTAATACATGTTTGCATTGTAAACGAAAATGTACATTTGTTGAATTACAATGCAATCCAATTGCATTAGCACCATGAAATTAGTTCCCCGTCTGTTGCTCACTTCGACGTTGTGTCGAAGAAGCGACACTAGGGGTCTCTCTTGAGCGCCGAATATGCCTCTGATCTATGAAAAAAGGCCAATAAGAAGTTGGCAGACAGTATTTGCATACTCCGCCCCCGGACTTACGGGTATAAAGGCGGGGAAATACGTCTGTTTCATTCAGAAATTTTCTGAAATCATGACCATAGCAACGTTGCGGTCGCGGCTTGCTTTCAATAGAAAGCTCGCCACTCCAGCCACCCCCCGCATTGCTCCTTATTCCCGTGGGATTGAGGACGATGTGGCTGGGAACGGCAGCGGGTGCAGCTCCGCTGGGTATGCCCCCTCGAACATACCGGGTATGTCCCCCGGTCCCGTTTTTCCTGGAAGTGCATGAGCTGACGTCTTTGTGGAGGGCACCCCTCTCCACTCGTCACAAAGCCACTCGCTCATCCGCTCTTGCTACCCTCGATGGCGGAGCGGCCCACAGATATACGGCGATTTATCCAGGTGGATAGGGGTGTTGCGCTCCACCTTTGCCCCGGAAACCCTACCACCTGGCGGGGTTGCCCTGTTCTCCCCTCCAAGGCCTTTAGGGCGATGTCTTCATTCACCACCAAAGCCTACAGCACTGCCGGACATGCCGCTTCCTCCCTGCACGTCATGGCCCTCCTGCAAGTCCACCAGGCCAAGGCACTTAAAGATCTCCACGGGGGTAGCCCTGATCCCGATGTGTTGCAGGAACTGCGCTCAGTGACCGACCTCAGAGCCACGAAGGTCACAGGTCACTCGGGCAGGTGATGGCCATGCTCGTGGTCCAGGAATGTAATCTGTGGCTGAACTTGGTCGAGATGCGTGAGACCGACAAAGCTCGCTTTCTCAATGCCCCGTCTCCCAGTTCGGCCTCTTCAGCGACACCATCGAGGACTTCGCCCAGCAGTTCTCTGCAGTGAAGAAGTAGACAGAGGCCATTTCACACATCCTGCCCCGCCGCAAGCCTGCCGCCATGGGCCATGCCTTGTCTGCTCGCCGAGGGCATCCTTCTGCGGCTAAGAAACACCCTGCTCCGCCTCTCAGCCTCAGCGTCGAGCACACTGCAGGAACCAGACGCCCCCCCCATCTCACGGACCCCCTCGAGGACCCGCAAGGCTCCCAGGTGCTCCTGAGATGCTCGACCCAGAGGCCAAGACGTTAGCTCCGGAGCTGGTAAGCAGACCACTGTCCCCCGGCGGAGGGCCGGGAGGAGAATCTTTTGTCGATTTCATTTAATTTGCCGCCCCCCCCTCGGGGCTGCGGCACCCACATTCTCAATAACAAAGCTATTTCCTTTGTCTCTGGGTCACCTGGCCCACAAATGCTGTTCTCACGGCACTCTGCCACCAGATCTTTACTGAACTTTACTGAACTTTGCTGAACTTCTGTAAAGCTGCTTTGAAACGATGTGTGTTGTGAAAGGCGCTATACAAATAAAATTGACTTGACTTGACTTGACTTTACAGTCCCGGGATGCAGGATGCGGACACCCTGCCTTCAGCCCCACAACTGTTCCCCGGCCGGCCGGCCCGTTCTGACAAGTCTAGAGGACGCCTACACTGGACCTCCTCCTCAGTCGTGTGGCGCAAGGTAAGTGCTTCGAGTCTTTTCTCAGCACTAAAGCCTCAGGACGCGTTTTCGCCTCCCGACGCCGTATTACCAGGTCCACCCTGCTGCGAATCCCTGCCGGCTACATAAAAAATAATCGTCCCCTTGGTGCCCCTAACACGGAGTTTGGATGCGTGGCTTTCACTTCCCAACCCATCTCGCTGGTTGGCCCGGACCATCCGAATCGGTTGCACATTTCAGTTTGCCAGGCCCACGCCCCCCTTCACGGGCGTCCGCATTACCGCAGTACACAGCAAGCATGCCAAATTCCTGCGTAAAGAAATCACTACTCTTTTCTAAACAAAGATGCGATAGAGCCTGTCCCTCCAACCGAAATGAAGAAGGGTCTCTACAGCCCTTACTGTAGAAAGGCGACGGCTTCCGACCGATCTTGGACTTGTGAGTTCTTGGACTTGTTCAAACTCCTGTTCAGAATGCTCGCGCAACAGCTTCTTCGACACAACGTCTCGTTCCCTCCATCAGGGAACGGAGGTTACATACGTAACCTAGACGTTTTAGTTTCATGAATTGCTATTGTACTCCACTTCAAAAATGTGAATAAATTTGTTATTTCTTTAGTGATGTTTTTGTGATATATTATATATATATATATATATATATATATTGATTCTCAAATATAACTGGTCTGGGCTGCATTTCCCAAAAGCATTGCAAGCTTAAATTGATCATAGAGACCATTGGCAACAATGTTTTTTTTTCAATCTACTTAGGCTAACGATGCTTTTGGGAAACTCATCCCTGATCTCTTATCACATATGGATGGTGTTTGTTAGCAATAAAGAATTAATATATTTTTTTCTTCTTCTTTGTATTTTCACGTCAAAATGGTACAAGATTGTACTACTCAAATGCAAGTGACATCAAATAAAAGAGTTGGAAAAGTTATCCAAAAATAATTGGATTAGATTACCCCAAAAAATGCTATGTTCTAGATTATGTTACTGATTGTAATTTTTGTAATGTCAATTGTAATCATTACCCAATTACAGTTCAGAAGTAATCTACCTGTAACGTCTGAGCGATCTCCCGTCCACCAGAGGGAGCTCTCACCTGAATTCTGACTGTTGCTTCCTGTTTCCTGCCACATCAATTCCTGCCATGTCACTTCCTGTTTGTATAAGCCATGCATTCACACTCCCATATTGCGAAGTATTGCCAGTTATCTGCCTTTCCATGCATTTGATTCTCTGCCTTTGTTTTGACTACTGTTATGATAATTTCTTACGTTTGCTGGATTTATGTCTCTGGATTACTGTTTTGGATTTGTTTGCCTGTGGACCGGTTTATCTGTGTTTTGACCCAAGCCTGTGACCTGACTACGTTTAAGGAAACCTGTTTGAATTGTTTATTTAAACCCTTCAATTTTCAACTCTTCAAAAGATTGCAAAATAATCATAGCTTTGACACCGAATTACACTAAATAATGAATTCGCAATATTATAGTTTCGTGATCCAGATATCTTTATAATACCGTATCGGCAGCTCCCTGGTGATTGGGAAACACAGCCTGGTGTCAATACATTACAAAATATGTCTGCTACTTTTATGAAACAAAGCAGGAAGTTTGGAAGTTGTTGCGCAAGCACGTCCATTGAGGAAGAATGCAAAACTAGTGCGTAAAAGATTGCAGAATATAATAGCTTTGAATTGAAATACACTGAACAATAAACAATAGCAAATTTTATCATTTCACTTTTTCTTTCATGTTTGTTGGCGGTCACACTTGTTGTTCAGACCTGTCGTGTTTCACCCTGCCTGGACACTCTGAGATGAAACATCTGTAGAGATAAAAGGCAAAGGAGAGAACTGCTTTCACATGCCGAAGGAAGCATTTCATTCCACGCTGTGCAAAAACAACAAGATTATGTGTGTGTGTGTGTGTGTGTGTGTGTGTGTGTGTGTGTGTGTGTGCACTCTACACTTCATAATTTGAGCCATCCAAATACAAAGAGAGCGAGAGAGTTGCAAGAAGCACCAGTTTACATCACCTTCCAAGTGTTAAATCTACATCATATATTTTTAAAGCATGATGTTGATTGCTATAGAATGCAACACATTAAAATACATAATAAAATTCAATTATTACTCCCACTTTGTATAAAGACCCACAGGAAATGTTCTTGCTCATGGGTCGCTCTCTCATAACTCATTTGAATTACTTAAAATAATTAAATGTGCAGACTTATCACTGGACAAATTCAAGAGATGGAAACTTGGCTAAAATGTCCAGTCAAGATGTCTAGTTTATAAAGACAGACAGAGCAGTAGAAACAGAAGTTAGTGATATAAAGTGTGTGATAATATTTATCTTGTAACTAGAGATCTCACAGTGAAATGAGGCATCTGCCCAAACTGTTTGTCTGCTCTTTCCCATGGGATTTGTTTGGAGAAACAGGCTTTTGCCAAAAGACATACCTAATAAATTATTCTATAAGTCAGCTGCTAACGCAAGTGCACAGTGTTTCTAATACACAAAAGATCACATGGACAGTCCTCTCATAAAGTCTTTAAAAGTCCTCCGAGTCTAGTGCAAATGTGCATTCTCAACCGAAAATTGCTAAAGAAATTACTGGGATAACAAGTTATCACAGTACACTCAAAAAAGTTAGCTTTCACTAGCTTTAGGTTTACTGAATCCTCCCTTGTTCATATTACTCAAAAAATGCATGCATCCAAGTGAACTTAATTTAAGTTGTTTCAAAAATTTTACTTTAATCTATTTGTGTTGGGACAACATGATTATTTTTAGTTTGGTTAACTGAAACCATGCAGGGGATTTCTCGTTCCCAACATGTTTTGCATTGGACACGATATGGAGAGTAAATGTTCAAATTAAGTGTTATTTTATGTGTTTTAGTGCCAGATGAATATAAAAAAGACACTTGTTAGAGTTTAACATTTTGTTATGTAGACATTTAGAAGATTTTCTGTTATGTAAGAGTTTTGGGTGTTACCATTATGGTTACGAGGGGAACTTGAGCTAACGATGAGGACAGGTAGATGACACACATGAAATTGATTGCTCATTTTAATAAGGCTGGGCATAGAAATGCATCAATTCTTCATCTACAAACTCTTCAGACATGTTTAGTAAGTTCTGTTCTCTGGTTTGTGTGCAGCTGTGTTGTGTTCTGTTGTCACTATCGCTGGGGCGGACCTGGTCTTAGATAAACAAAACAAGTTTTTGCTTGAACCTGCCAATGTCATGAGAGCGCTGCATGAACTGTTGCTCTTGTGCCCTATCAAGAACATGCACAGGAGATCAACGGTACAAATAATACATTCGATTTCGTATTGTTTCTCACCAAACCTTATCGTATGCTTTCATAACAATCATGAGTCTCATGGAATAATTTATTAGACTTCTGAATGATACTTTTTTGTCCTTTTGAATCTTGAAGAGGTGGTCACCATAAACTGCCATTGTATGACATCACTGAGCACACAATTTTTTTCACAATTTCTCGCTTTGTGTTAAGAAAAACAAAGAAAGTCATATATAGTATTATGTATCTATCTATATGGTAATCTGCCTCATTTTCACATCAGATAATACATTGAGAATTTTCTTATGAAACAGATATGTTTATATATATAGTACTTAGTATATGAATTAGTAAACAATGCAAACCAAAGACAGCTTAAAAGCAACAGTGGCATTTGCATTATTTGTGTGTGTGTGTGTATGTGTTTGTGTGTGTGTGTGATTGCATCTTCATGATCCAAAACTCATAAAAGCATACATCTGCTGCATAAATTTTAATGAGTACATGGCTTGAAAAACGGTTATTACCATGTTTTATTTTCTGGCTAAGGAAAATGTGTGGTGAATGCAAGGTTTTGCCTGTAAGCTATTGGCAAACCTTTTCGCAATAGGAAAACAAGTACAGCACTAAACTAGAGGATATGGGTAGTTTCCCAGGATTTCACTCATGTTAAGAGGTGAACAGTTATGATGTGTGTTGTTCTGCCCAAATACTTTGCATACATCTCTTTGAGGTATCATGTAGTGATGTGGCATGCTATGAATCTTCAGTTGCTTCCACAGGATCTTAAAGGGGTAGTTCACCCATGTGAAATTTGTTTGTTGAACATATAATTCTGCGGCATACTGTTAAAGGAATAGTTTGCACAAAAAATTTAAATTCTCACCCTTTTGTCATTCCAACTATGTTAGCCTCAGTCACCATGGCTATTGTCCCCGCCCCTGGAGTCATGATGACATCAGCCAAAACGGAAAGTCGATTCAGAGGCAGAGCAAGTTATTACATTTTGATTAAAGGTTACAAAGACAAAGAATGTATTTTCTTTAGATTAACTTGCAGCAATTCATAATTCACAATACGACCAGGAACCTGCATTTGGAAAGTAAATAAGGTCTATTTGTATTTCATAACTTTAAATGTCTCAGTGTGAACGCCACTTTCTCTTTCAAAAGAGCAAGAGAAAGAGACCCTTAAAGGGAAGTAGGAGTTTAAGGAGACAGTCAGACGGGATTATGTGTACTGGACTGATTACAGTGCTCAGATACTCCATCCTGAGCATGTACAACTGTTCAGTTTCACAGACACAGCCTGCGTCGAGCAGTTCTGAGAACAGCCAGCTGTGAGGCTTTATTTGATGAATTACAGGGAGTTTAAACTCTCTTAAGTAAACAGTAAATCATGTTACCCTCCCTCGAAATCTCTGAAGATCTCTTCAAAAGTTTTAGATTATAAAAGCAGAGATTTAATTTTCAAAAATCATCAAATTCATTTGAATTTGAAAGAGAAATGAGAGGAATAGCCTTTGATACTGACTGGATACCAAAATTGAATAAAGCTGGCAGAACTGTTAACAGAATGACAAACATCCAAATATAAAAGTTCAGAGGAAAATATTGTTTGCAAGCAGTGTTTTTGTACTAAGGAAACAATTGTGTTCAGTTCTTGAAGGGCTCATATCTTGAGAAATCAAATGTTTTTTTTATCTGTTTATATAAATTTGATACATTATGAAAACATTCTGTAACATTCAATACTCTCAAAACCTCCTCCCCAGTCCAAAAAGACTCTTTCTGGCATGTTTGGATTTTTTATGTAACTAAAATTAACACATTAAGACCCATCTTCACATACCAATAAACACCCATTCGGTATACTGAAAATATCCCCCTCCCCACAGCCTTTAAATCTAAAAATGTTAAAAATTTGACCCTCAGCCCTCGGAAAGGGGTGGGGGTCAAAAAATACCTTGTGATCATTATCACAAAAATAGTTGATTTAATTTTATAGGTTAGAAAATAAATTTGTGTAATATTCAGTAATTCATTAATACATTTATATTAATATATACTGTGTATATATATATATATATATATATATATATATATATATATATATATATATATATATATATATATATATATACACACTGATGAGCCAAAACATTATAACCACCTGCCTTATATGATGTTGATCCTCTGTGTGGCGCCAAAACAGCGCTTACCCACCGGTGCTTGGACTCTACAAGACCCCTGAAGGTGTCCTGTGGTATCTGGCACCAAGACATTAGCAGCAGATCCTTTAAGTCCTGTAAGTTGCGAGGTGGAGCTGATGTGGATCTGACTTGTTGGTCCAGCACATCCCACAGAATTTGGAGGCCAGGGCAACACCTTGAAATCTTCATCATTCCTCAAACCATTCCTGAACAAAGTGTGTAGTGTGGCAGGGTGCATTATTCTGCTGAAAGAGGCCACTGCCATAGGGGAATACCATTGCCTTGAAGGGGTGTACCTGGTCTCCATCTATGTTTAGGTAGGTGGCACATGCCAAATTGACGTCCACATGAATGGTCAGACCCAGGGTTTCCCAACAGAACATTGCTCTGAGCATCACACTCACTCCACTGGCTTGTTGTCTTCACACATTGCATCCTGGTGCCATCACTTCCCCAGGTCATACACGTCATGTAAAAGAAAGCAGGGCTCATCTGACGAGATGATCTTCTTCCACTGCTCCAAGGTCAAGTTCTGATGCTTGTGTACAGGTGTCATCATGGGCACTCTGACAATCTGCTGCTATGCAGCCCCATACACAGAAAGGTGTGATGCACTGTGTGTTGTGATGCATTCCTCCCATAACATCATTAAAATTGTTTGTGATTTGTGCAACAGCAGACCTTCTGTCAGTTTGGACCAGACGGGATAGCCTTTGCTGCCCTTGAGCCTTGGGCGCCCAACACCCTGGTTTGTGGTTTGTCCCTCCTTGGACCACTGTCGGTAGGCACTCACCACTGCTGACGGGAGCCAGGTTTGTGCACCATTCAGAATTGAATGAAGAATGACAATTCAGTTCCTGAATTAGGGTAGCAAAAAGGATGTAGAATTGCGATTCAAATTTGAATGTAAGGAAGTAGAATTAAATTCAATGAAACTCAAATAAATTCATATTGTTTTTTCAGACTGTTTTTAAGTTTATTTTGTAATAATACATTAGATTTTTCAGTATAACATTAAACATGTCATCATATTATCATATTCATAACAAATGGAGTGTTTCTAGAAGCATTACACTGTAAAAAAGTATGCTGAAAAAAATATTGAAAGACTTTCTTGAATATTGTAGGGTTTTTTTTCCTTGGCAACTTTCAGGAATGCATGGAGTTGGATTAATGCATTTATTTGAGTTTAAATTGGCATGAAATGTTTGTGTGGTTCAGACACATTTACTTTCTTCCAGCACTGGGGCATGAATAAAATGGGTGCATTTTGCATGGTTTTATTTACATTAACTACGTTTCCATCCAAGGATTTTTTGCGAAAAAAGTTTTAGCGCATCAAAATAATGCTGATGGAAATCTACATTATCGCAAAAATTTCACAAGTGTCCACATAATATTTTTTTCCGTTTAACTCAAGCGCATAAACTCTATGTCGATACATCAAATGTCACGAAAAACGGGTTTGGAAACACTTTTTTTCGGAAACAAATTGGCATTAACACAAAAATGTTGTGTCACATGACAGAGTTTGCCCCAATCGTTAGCCTGTGTTAGTCATGACGACAGTATTGAAAGCCAATTTATTGATTATGGATTGACCTTTTTGGCATATAGAGCCGATCTGCGGCCCATTCAGCACGTTTCGCGGCCGAACCACCGGCCCGCCCGGTTCTCCCGATGGTCAGTCCGCCCCTGAATGGCCCCAAAGTGCGTCGGCTTGCCGGGAAAATGCCCGGTATGCCACATTACCAGTCCAGCCCTGATCGTAACCCTAACATAAAAGTACAGATGCAATCAAAAATCAAATCAAATCACTTTATTGTCACACTACTGTGTACACGAGTGCAACAGCAGGTGAAATTCTTGTGTGCAGTTCCGAGCAACATTGCAGTCATAACAGTGACGAGACATAAACCACTTTACAATAACAACATATTTACACAACACAATTTACATAACAAATGTACACATACCTGTACTTACACAACAATTTACATATCAAATGTACACAATACACACAATGTACAATACACATACACTAATAAAAATATATATACACTAATTGAATTGGGGAGAATATATTTGACGAATGAATCGATACATATGAATCAGGACAGATCAACTTTTAAGAGCAATTTACTTTAAGTCAGTGGGCATGGTCATGAACTTTTGATATTTTTGGGCAAGCATGTGCTAAGTTTATGCGCAAAGTTTTAATGGGCTGGGTCAAGTGCAATGTAATTGAGGTTCTTCTCCAGTTATTGTACCATCTACATCCTTACATATTACATTTCCTGTCAAGCTACATTGATATAAATAAAGACAGCTCATTTATAAGAATTTTATAGTGTAAATGGTCTGTATGCAATGCGCCCCCTGCTCCATGACTACACTGTCATCTGCTCGGCTCCAGACTGCGCTCTATGTGTTATATGTTTCTCAGTTTAATGTGTAACTTCTTAACAGCAGAAACTGAGGAACAGAACTTATACTTTGCACAGTGAATAGACATGTTTCTCAGACTTCTAGCGCACTGACCTATTTCTCAAAAATAGCAAATTGTGCTTTATGCCACTTCATTAACATACAATACACCCACAGAATTCATGCAATAACCCACAGATAGTGCAAACATTCCCACCCACGATTTGCACTTGTGTTGAAAATTGGATAAGATTACCGCACAGATGTTGCGCGTAACGCTGCGTCTAGCAAACTTAAATCTACTCCAAGAAACCAATTTTCTTTGTGTTGTTAAATGTGTCTAATCAAAGGTCTTACACATTTCAGAACGCAACGACGTGTGAAATAAAATTTGTATAGATAGAAACGTTAGCATTTATGTAACCAAACTCCCTTAAAGCCAAGTCATATCACTCTGTGTCAACATTCATAATGCTGCAGCGGAGCTATTTTCAGTCATGCAATATTTTCAGCTCCAATATATTTGAATAAGGACAGACCGAAAATCTTTGAAACTGTTATTGCTCAATTTTACATTCAAATAACATATTTCAAATCAGCAATGAAATTTGGCTCTAATAGGATACGGCTGGTCGTGCAAATTCTTGTTCCTTCTTGAGTAAACAAACTGAATATTTTCAGGAGTTCCAGCATTGCTTCTATCAAAAAGCTGATTGACTCTTTTAACTATAAAGGGGGTCTACTGTCACCATATGCTGCATTGTGATTTCTACCATTATATATACTTTTATTACAAAGTTTTTTGGTGTTGTTTTACAGTAAAAATATATTAACATCCTATATAAACAAGATAAATATGCTTGAGAAATTGATGTGCAATGTCCAGCGTGTGGCATTAAAAGCAAGGTACATTTTCGGACAGATGACATTTTTTAGGGTTAATGCTCTGTCAAGTCCTCCCAACACCTAAACCTAACCGATAGCATTATTAAAAGCAAATGTGAGATGAAAAAAAGCTATTTCTGAAGCAACCATGTCATTTTGTGGTGCTTTTATGACACTTTAGGACTCGTACCTCAGTCTTTTGCATCACAATTGCAATGCTCTATCCGTGCAGTTAAACTGTGGTCAAACAACCTTGTAAATGTAATTGGTTATGAAATTAAAACATTAAAAAGTCATGCGCATGTATGTGTTTAAATCTCATTAGATAGCAGTGTGTGAGGAAGAGGGCAAAAAGTAAGTGTTTAAGAACTGATATTCTGCTGTTTTACTCGTGATTTGTGAAAAAGAAAAAAATATAGTTTTAGCGCCTCTAGTGTTCATTTCAATATGTACACCAAGCCACGTAAAAAACATTTTGCAAAAATGTAGGCATAGTAATGTGATTCTAAAAAATGTGCCGATGGTTTTTTAAACCAACTTATTATTCTTTCCCCATTGGCAATTTATTTAAAAAAAATTTAAGCATAAAACTTCACTAAATCTTGCTAGATATTTCCAAGTCTTAAAGGGATAGTTCACCCCAAAATTTTAACTCATCTTTTATTCAAACTCATGCCATCCCAGATGTGTAGGGCTTGCTTTCTTCTGCTGAACACAAATATTTTTTTAGAAGAATATCTCAGCTCTGTTGGTTCATGCAGTCAACTTTGAAGTCCAAATCTTTGAAGCTTAAAGAAAGCATATAAAGTAGAGGTCAACCGATAGTGGATTTTGCCGATACTGATAACTAAGGTGGTTGAATAGGCTGATAACAGCTTAATTGTTGATAGTTTTTAAAAATGTCTTAGTCTTTCCATACTACAATTGGCACAGACAGAGGCTACAAGGGTCCCAAATGAACAAAATTCCAGATTTAGTCTGTTGCGCAACCAAATCCTAATAATAGCCTATAAACAATCCCAAAATAGACTTACTTATTTCTGGACTCTTTTTGGAATGACTGGCTTAGTTTGAATGCTCTATATTTAAATACTTACCTAATTAAACTTTTAAAGCCAATATTCACCAGACTGAGGATATTATATATCCCCAGGTAAGGTTTTTTATTATTATTCACAAGAAAGTTGGAGACACGATGTATGTGTCACGGGGTCACATTTATATAGTCCCATTTTTCTTTGCATGCTCTCGCTTCAATTTAGAACACTTGTTGATTTATCTTATCAAAATAACAAAATATGCATTTAAGTGAGAATAAAAATATGCATGAATATCATCAATGATGAAATATTTAGATATAACAAATCACCACAAGATGTCAGTGATTGTTTTTATTTAACTTCTAGAGCCTGCTTTAATGCTGTAGGAGTAACTATTGGTATAGATTTTTGCCGATAACAAGACTTGCAGACTTGAGTGAGATTTAAGATGACATTTATTTGATGAATATAAAACAGAAATATAATGTCTCTCTTTGGCGTAGGTCCCGTCTGGTGGTCCGAAGAAGTTGTACTCGAAACCGTCATATCCTGCCGGAGATAGGAGGCAGGGGCGAGCAGCCTACCCCCGTGCAGGACGGGACTCAACAGGTGGTGTTGGGGTGGTGGAGGTTGCCGTGTTGGCACACTGAAACAGCAATGTGATTGAGAGAAGCCTTATAAAGCAACGGCTTACATGTGATTGGCTGGGAATTACCCAGCTAATGGTGCAATGATGTACAGCTGCTAGTCTTCCCGCTAGAACTACACTGCGCTTACATTTCCAAAAAGCAATTATCTGCATCGATTAATCGGTAAAACCATCATATCGGCCTACCTCTAATATAAAGGCAGCATAAAAGTAATCCATACGACTCAAATAGTTAAATCCATATTTTCACAAGCGATATGATAGCTGTAGGTAAGAAACAGCCATATTTAAGTCCTTTTTTTCTATAAATTCTCCTCCTTGCCCAGTATGTGGCAATATGCACAAAGAATATGAATTGCCAAAAACAAAAGAGAAAAAAATCACTTTGGAAGGCTGTTACAAAGATGATGTGTTTCTCACCCACACCTGTCATGCCACTACTGAAGACATGGATTTAACCACTGGAGTTGTATGGATTACGTTTATGCTTCCTTTAGTAGTTTTTTAAGTTTCAAAGTTCTGGCCACCTTTCACGTGCATTATATGGACCAACAGACATGAAATATTCTTCTAAAAACCTTAATTTGTGTTCTGCAGAAGAGAGAAAGTCATACACATCTGTAATGGCATGAGGGTGAGTAAATGATGAGAACATTTTCATTTTTGGGTAAACTATTCCTTTGATATCTTATGTCATTTTGCTTATTTAAGTTTCATGTTTTAAGGATGTTTAGATATTTTTACTGAAAAAAAAAAAAAAAAAAACATAGTAAGAATTTTTTTTACACTGTATAAATGTCCCATCTGATCCTTATGCTTTTTGGGCATAACCTAATAATACAATTTCTCTTTGCACGTGCAGTTTGTTCATGTTTGGCGCACACCATCATTTTGGCGTTTTAGGGCTGCGTTTGCCTCATGCTTTGACAACTCGCATATCACATTACTGATTGTCAGGTCTCTTTTACAGTAGACACATACAACGATTTGTCAGATGCTACAGCTGCATTTGTAATTTAGTTTGTGTAGTTTTTTTAGTTGTTTTCATTATTTTTACAATCCACACAGACCTATTTCAATGGAAATAGCCATTTGAAAATGTGATTACAATTGAACAATCAATCCAGCTCTTGTTTGCCAGTAATAAACCCGTGGATAAACCTGCGTTGTAAAGCTTCTCGTACAGTTTCTGCCATCTAAATTAGCCATGCTTTCATGATTTGATTACTTTAACCCAGATGAACTTAACCGTATGTCATTTAAGTTTCTATGCTACACATGTTTTCAGTTGACTTGTTTATAGCACACGTTTTTCTGCAGTTCAACCACAATGAAAAATAATAGTTTTAGGAAATCAGTAAACCTAATGAAGCACTTGTATTTTGCCCTGAATTTCTTCACATTACATACATTAACGGCTGGATAAAGTTTGTACAGATCACAACAGATTACTGTCAGCAATTCTCTAAAATGACAATTCTACAAAAAACATAAAAAAATAAAATAAATAGAGACAGTAAAGTTCTTTAAAATCAGTATACCTGCCCTATTGTCTCTGCGGCATAATACATTTACACCGGTATCTATATATAAATATTATACCAGGTTCTCATTCAAGAGAAAAGAGTTCACACTAAAACACTTGTTATGGTTTTGTGACTCTTTAAATGTCTGGTTAATATGACATTGTTTAAGTGGACGATTAATTGCAAATTTCGAAAAATCTTAAATGCACATGAAAGAACCATCACAGTAAATCTACAAAAGTACTCTCTTTATGCGTGAGTTCTAGCATTACACCACAAAAATTCTCTGCATCATGTGAATCGCTGTTTTATGGTTTATTCCATGATTCCTTCTTCACTCTGTTCTGTGATGTGAGGCTCCACGGACAATAAAATTGTCATGCCTCAAAGTGATTTTTACCACCTTCCTATTATATATCCATTAACAGCTGCATGGTGTGGAAAATTACTGACTTGTTAAGGGGGTGTTTCATTTTTAAATTAGATTTTAGGGTTCAAGGTTCCATTTTATGTAGCTCTGGGATACGCTGTGTTTATACTTGATGGCCAGTCATCAGTTTTTTAAATCCTTAAAGGTGATGTGTGTCATTTTTTCAGTTTTAAAAATGTTCTCCTTTCCCAGCTTAATTTGGATAGACAACTGTAAGTAAACCATTTGCAAGTTGATTCCCCCGAGAGGTGTACACACTGTGACTGTTTCTTTGAGTGGCCCGACCATCCCGACATACACAGACTCAACCAACAGTTTTGGTTTGGGTGGGACTACCTGTTTGTTCAACAAATGTTATAATTTTTTTGACGTTGCAAACAAGTTCTGCTTTTTTATCTTATTTTGTATAGACAGCTATAAGTAAACCATTTGAAGGCTTCCCAACAAATGGTTTCCCTGCTTGCAATGTTCTATAGATATATAAATAAATGTTTGTGGGTGGTTGCTAGGTTAGTGTAATGTGGTTGCCAGGGATTTCTGAGTGGATTTTTAGCACAATGCTGTGCAGTTGCAATTGTTGTAGGTCAGGGATGTCCAAGGGTTAAATTGGGATTTTTAAGGGTGGGGAACCCTAACCCTAACAAATGGCATTACTACAGAACAGGACAAAGTTAGTAGTTCCCCTTCTGTCACTCACTCGACGTTGTGTCGATGTAGTGACACTAGGGGTCGCTCTGGAGAACGCCTAAACACCTCAATCTTTGAGAAAAGGCAAATGGGAATTAGCGAGTGGAATTTGCATGCCACTTCCCTGGACATATGGGTGTAAAGGAGAAGGAATGCCCACTCTCATTCTGATTTTTTCGTCAGAGACAAGCACTTGTGTAACAGCAAACTGAATACCTTGAATAGCCCTGTGACTCATGAATTCGACTGAGGAGTTCACAGCCAGACCCACTTGGGGTACTAATATGCCCTGTACTGGGATAGGTGCTCCACAGGTGCCCTGTGATATATTTTCCACGGTACGGTCTCCCTGTCCCTTTCTGTCTCGGTCGCCGTGTTTGTAGAGCTCCTCCCCTTTAAGGCAGGACCTACCACCATGCCTCTTCCATGTGTGGCTGTGAGCTCATGTATTGTATTGCCACAGGTTGACCAAATTGCTTCATTTCGTGACTTGAGGTTCAGAAAATGTGTCAAGTTCATTCAATGAAGGATTCGTCAGACTTATACAAACCAATAAACCTTGAGTTGGTGAGTTGTTTAAAATGACTAAGAACAGGTTCATAGGTGTCATTTTGTATGATTAATACAAAGTGCTGGTTCATAAAAGTCATGCGTTGGATGTTTGTATTTTGATTGAAGCCGGCGAACCCAATGCAATAGAAACGTGTTGATTTTGGTGTTATTTTGGTGGGACACACTCTTTTTTATCTCATTATATTCCATTCAAACTGCAAGCTTACAATTTAGAAATTTTTATTTCTTTTGTCATGGCGCTGATGTTTCAGTAGTCAATGGGCTTTCTCTCAGTAGCGGTTCTAGTTTGGGGGGGGGGGGGGGGGTATTTGAGGTATCATTCATGTCCGTACAGTGGGAGACGAGATTCGCACCAAGGTTTAATACTTAGGGTCAGGGGGAATGTTTAAATGCTTAAACTTAAGAATGAGCAACAGTAATAGTTGACTTAGCAAACACAGCTAATAATGCCAAATTCTTCACTCACAAAGCTATCATAGAAGTCCAAGTTCTCCTTTACAAATCCAGACAGAAAAACCACTTGGAGTTGGAGCAACAGGAAATTGCTTACACATGACAGAAATATCAGGGAGGTGCATTCACACACACCACAGAACAATGCATATTAGCCAGAACTACTCTGCATTAGAAACAGATTGAGGAATAGCCACTGGGTAGAGTTATGTTACAATTGTTTATAAATGGGTGACGGGATGTGGTATGTGGAGAGAGAGAGAGAGAGAGAGAGAGAGAGAGAGAGAGAGAGAGATTTGCTGTTGAAATCAGTCTGTGCTTATTGGGCACACACGAGTTTCCTGGTGAAAAGTCCAAAAAGTGGTGCCAAAAACGAGTTGCATTTTTAGATGTAAATGATAAAATACAGTCAACAGGAATGCATATTTTATTAACTCTATCCCTTAACCAAACCCCAACCCTAACCCTAACCATCAGTGGAGTAAATTTTAGAGCTAAAATGCAACCTCCAAGTCACGCTCACCATTGTTTATGTGAACGCGATTCCTTCCTGGTTCCCATGAGACCAAAACACGTATCTTGGAGATTGCTCACACAAAGCACATAGGGAATGCATAGAGGGAAATGTGTGGCTCTGATTAAATTACATCACTGAAAAGTTATTTTTCATATTTTCCCCTTTAGTAGCTCAACTGGTAAAACAGCACTAGCAATGCCAAGGTCATGGGTTTGGGTTTGTTTCCCTGATTACCACATACTGATTAAATGTACACCTTGAATTCACCAAGTATACCCTAGTCTTAAGCTGCTTTGGATGAAAGCTAGTGACAAGGATTCGACTCCAAAAGAGTCGATTCCTCGACTCTGACTCGTCCTAGAATCGGAGTCGACTCCAATACAGGAATGGATTCTTTTGTTTGACTCTGTAACTTTTTCGAACAGGACGTTGTGATTGGCTCAAGTCAATGAATTAGCATTCTTTAAAAAAAAAACACACCCTCTACAAATAACTGTTGGTTAGTGGGACACATCATGTGTGACTGAGTGAGCGACAATGTGCGTGTGTGCAAAAGGGAGAGAGTATTTGTCAGTATTACATCATTTGTTTTTCCATTGGCATGGAAGCCAAGTAAAGTCAGCTTCTCCCATCCCACTAACAATTAGGGTATTGATTTGTTTAGGAGAAACTGACCAGGAGTTACAGAAAAACTTCAAATTATGGAGCAGCAATTGGATGCAGTAAGCAGTGGATTGAGCAAGCTACAGTATATGAAAATAAATGATGATTTTTATAGTCCCATTGATTTTCTGCCCATGCCTGACAAGTAATATTGGTAGGTGAAAATATGTCACTTGGGAAGGCACTGCCCACTAATGGCCACCCCTGGTGATGGCCCTGACTTTTGAAACACTCCTGATTAAAAATAAATGGAGTTGAGTAGTCGATTCCAACCACACCAATGGCTGAAGTCTGGAATCAGACTCAAAAAAACTTGAAATGGAACAGCCCTAATGAATGTATCTACCACTGCAAAAAGACATTTTCTAAATGAGTATTTTTGCCTTTTCTTTTCAGTAAACTATCTAAATATTTTTTAAAACAAGATACATTTACTTGAGAAGCAAAATGACATCGGAGATCGGAGTTTGTGTATGTTATGTCTATAAGATGACAGCTGACCTGCATGTATTCCCCTTCTGTCGGGGAATAGTTGGAATAGATGGAAGTTGGTGAACAACTACTAATAGAAAGCTCATCTACTGACCTGCCATCATTAGAATGGAAAATATCACTCAATCCTGAAAAACATTGAGTAAATAGATATCCATGAGGCACGTTGCATTGAAATTGTTCTGATAGGAAAAATAGAATGAGTGTATAAGCGAAACACTAGAGCTCTCAATCAAAACATGACTGATTAAACCTTGGGCGCTCATACACAGATCAGCCACAACATTAAAAGCATGTAGGTCCCCCTCGTGCCACCAAAACAGCTCTGACCCATCGAGGCATGGACTCCACAAGACCTCTGAAGGTGTCCTGAGGTATCTGGCTCCAAGACGTTAGCAGCAGATCCTTTAAGTCCTTTAAGTTGCAAGGTGCCATGGAACAGACTTGTTGGTGCGGCACATCCCACAGATGCTCAATCGGATTGAGATCTGAGGAATTCGGAGGCCAAGTCAACATCTTGAACTCTTTGTCATGTTCCTAAAACCATTCCTGAACAATGTGTGCAGTGTGGCAAGGTGCATTATCCTGCTGCAAGAGGCCACTACCATCAGGGAATTCCGTTGCCAATGCAATTCATTTTTCGATTAATTATGCACCACTAATTCAGCCCAGCATGATGAAGTCATGTGACAAAAAATGTACTTCATACTGCAGTACAAATGTTTATCGCTGCATAGGGTTTCTATTATTCTACTATTATAAAACAGCAGGCATTATACCCATTCCCGACATAATCATAGTGGCTCTGTTCCAATCAAGTGAGCTGCTTTCCTATATGCCTACATAGAAAGCATCCTACTGTAACTAGGGCTCTTCACACGAAGAACAATGGAGACTTGACTCACTCAACTCTCCATTGTTTGACTCAAAAAGTGGATGTTGTTAACATGTTGCCAAGCTAAAAACATGATTAATAGGTGAACTTAAGTGTACCTATGAAGCTTTGGAATGAAGCCAGTACTACAAAACTGATCATGAAAAAAATCCTATCCCAGTAGTATTTAACTGCCATAGCTATGTGAACCAATTACAACAACAAAGATTTTACAAACAACATAATTGGAAGAACAAAGAATAACGTGGATAGTCACTTTTCAGCCAGAATTCCCTTTACTTCCCATTACGGGATCTCCAAGCATTTGCATATCACACAAAGCACACTGATGAACTGACACACATCCATCCAAAATAGTTTTTCCATGTGCAACACAACGTTTCATACTAGCTGAGATGTAATTCCTCAAAGTTCTCCACTGTCGGTTAGTTTTTCCAATAACTCCCTTTTCCATAAGAAATTATGGGGGCGCTACCTAGAAGACCTACAAATTACAACAACCTTGGTTTATGCTTAAAATATCTAATGTATAAAACAGACTTTATATTCATTTCTGCTCTTGTTTTGTATGTTATGATAAATGAATTCATGTTCAAGGAAAAAGTCTGTGTAATCTTTTCTGTTTTCTCTTCTGAAAGAAAGGGATCTACTGTTTTATCAGAGATACTAAACCATGTGGAATATTATTATTATTATTATTATTATAAGGCTCACGTTTGACAGCTACATTTAACACCTACAGCTTTGTGTCTGTTTAAATCACATATCTGCTGAAATGTTAAGCACAGCTGAATGAATGGTCTCATGACAAGTCATAATATTAGTATGAGATGTCGAAATCTTACGATTTGACTCATACAAAAACATACGACTTTTACCTGCAAAGAGATGTCACGGTCCTGTCTCTTTGTCAGTCTGGTTTTGGACGGACAGGGCCATGGCATTATCCGTACATGTCTGTCTTCATGTGAGCATACAGTCCCTGTTTTATTCCCGGCCGTGCGCTCTTCTGTCTGTTGTGTTTCATGTTTGGAGTATGGTGTCTGGGTCCTGACTTCCTGTCTAGTTTGGTTCCGGTCTGTGTCAGGACCCAGACATTCATACTCCTTGTCTGTCTGTTATTGACGTGGTTGCATCGCGCTTGTGGCATCTTGGCTGCATGCACTCACGTCAATAATCTATGTTGGTCTTTGTGTCTCTCACGTCCGCAGGAGCACATTGCACTCACTTTGTGCCACGCGCCCGGGTCGCGAGCTGTCTTCATGTTTGTGTTGAGGTTCAGTCACTTCGGTACAATTTCGGGTGTATGTGTGGTTGAACTCTCACACAAGTGTCTTCTTGTGAGAACACGCAGTTTGCTATTATTTCTGTATCGCCGCGTGCTTACGTCTTACATCTCACCCCGTCTCCTTGTTGGCTTGTTATTAATTCGTCAGTCTCACCTGCCTTGTATTAACCCGTTTGATTTCTCTCCCTATTTTAATTTCCTCGCGTTTACTATCCAGTGCCAGTTCATCTTGTTATCTAGTCAGTCCTGTTAGTGTATCCAGTGTTCTTGTCGATCCTGTTCCCAAACCTGGTTCGGTCCGGTCGGTTCCGATCCCCTGGTTCCTTCTGCACCAGCCTGGATAACCCCTTTGTCCCCTTCTGGGTTGCTTATTGTAACGGAGTTCAAGGGAAAGGAGGAGGCGAGAACCGGCTTGACAATATAAATAATATTTTAATTATAAACTTAAAACAAAAGACACAAACACACACACGACGGACATATCCATAAATGATCTCTCTCTCTCCCGCACCCTCCTCTGCAGTCAGCCTTTATCCCTCTCGGAGGCTTGATTAGCCTAATACGGGACCGGGTGTGTAGGATCACGACCCGGCCCCGCCCCCCGCCCTGCCACATTCCTTAATTCCTGGGGGAGGGCGTGCCCTAAGCCCCATCTGCCGACAGGTCATCCCCGTCTATCTGGACGAGGGAGGGGACAAGGGGGGGGGGGGGGGGGGTACTTCCTGTAACAGTGTAGTACCCCCCCCAAAAAAAACACTGTAAAATTTAAAAGAGAGGGAAAAGGCCAACGCAGAGCAGCAGTGAGAGAGAGATAAAAAAAAAAGGTACTCGCCAGTTCTCCGATACGCCGTAGCTTGTTCTTCGGCCACTACTCCACCCTCTAACAGACGACAGCCGCGCCTCTGCGGGCGGATCAGAGGCAGTCCTCCAGCCCCTGGCAGAGGGGAGCCGAAGGGGTCTCCCCCGCCCCTGGCAGCGGTTCTCCCGCTCCAGGCGGTCGGTCTCCGAGCCCCTCCCCGCTCGCGGTTGGCGGTCTCATACCCTGCCGCATTTCAGTAGCTGGAAGGGGACTCCTCGTCCCCCGGCAGATGGCCATGGCTAATACGGGACCAGGTGTGTAGGATCACGACCCAGCCCCGCCCTCTGCCCTGCCATACTTATGTTTTACCCCTCATGGGAGTTTGTTTTGTAAACAAAGTATTTTTGGGTTATTACTCTGTGTTTGAGTCCTCATCTCTGCAACAACCATGACAAGAGTTACATGAATGAAATAAATGAACCAATGAGGTTATAATGATTTTTCCTAAATTAAACTCTAAACCTAAACCTAACCATAAAGTTTAACCCCTAATCCTAAATCCAACCATGAGAACCCTAACCTAACCATTTTGAATGAGCATTCTTAAGTGATTTAATTTAAAGGTGCTATATGTAATATTTTTACTGCTGTAAATTATAAAATGACCATAATATGTGTAAACAGTTCAGAGATTCACAGGACAGGAAGGAGGACACGGGAACAGGGTTCGACACTCAGGAAAGGCTTATTTTAATTCTAGTATAAACAATACACGGGGGTAGAACATAGACGTAGACTTGTTGAACATAAACTCTTTCACAACGAACTGATATGTAGTATCTCTGTAATTTGCCAATACTGGACTGGCGACTCTCTCCCGAACTGGAGGCACTCAGGCTCTCTTATGCCGCTCTCCCCATACTCACTGAAATTAGAGACAGGTGTTAGACATAATTTAGCTCAGGTGCAAGCGCCCTTACCGCTTTCCCTCTCCAGACAGGCGCTTGACCACGCCCCCGCTGCCACAATATGTCATTAGAGAATTAAGAAACATACTAATGTGAAGTACTGGCTTCCCGGATAACAATGCTACAGCCAGTATGTTCTACTTTGAAGTTTCCATTCTGGGCCGGACTTTCTGTTTATGTTTTGGCCTGTGTGATCCCGCCCACTGCCCACTAACCAATAGTATTTCGACACCACCAGGTTGCCAGATTTGAACAAGTTTGCAGGCAAACAACACTGCGTGCTGCAGCCATGGAAGCAAACAATCTGGATCAGAGATAACAGATTCCACCCGACCTTAAAAGCCTTGCCATGACCAGAGGCGTAGTAAAACAAGAATAAATATCGGCGATGCCTTTGGAAGATGAAGACAGTTTAAAGCCCAGAAATCCTAAATCCTTAAAACAGATGCAGAGTTGGCTAATTTGTGTGTCAACATTCTAGCAACCCGAATGAGATTCGATTCTGGGGCGAGGAAGACAACTCTTCAATATTTTGAATTTGGACTGCAGTACCCATTTCAAACTCTTACATATAGGTCACCTTTAAGTTCAATATTTATTAAATAGTCGATTATGGTTCATAAGTGATCATCTAAATCATCTGAAAAGTCCACACACTGTGCTAAAAAGTCACTGTGTACAAGTGTTCAATGCAACTTCCTGTTCTGTCTTAAACCTAAAACCATGATTTAACAGGAAAAGTTTGTTCTTGTTTGTAATTAATGAAAAACAAGCCTACTTAACTTGTTTTGTGCATGCTCTCACTCACAGACGAAGGGATGAGTTAGGGGCTGTTCACATTGAACGTGTTTTTGTGTGTGTCTGCTCTGTTTTTCCATTGTTTTCTTATGTAACACATGCTGGATGTATGTCTTTGACTGCTGACCACGTAAAGTGAAAAAGAATGAATGTCGAGACACCTGTATTCTGTTTCATTTGTTGTGCAGTGCCTAGTTGTGTTTTTAGCCCAGGAGTCACAAAGATTCAATGTTCTGAACCAAAAAAACTGAAAACACTGTGTCTCTGTGGCACTAGAGATATTCCTCTATTTGTTTTGAGAGACCCGTTTAGACCCACCCCAACAACATTACACGACGAATGGCATGAGTTGGGGATGGAACTATTTCTTTTTTTGGCCAATGGCAGACGAGTGCCGTATTCAGAAAGCTGTTTTTAAAACAAGCAAGTATTATGTACTTCAGCAGAAAATACATCCTTCAGCTTTAACATGCCCAGGGTTATTTCTAGGCACAGGCGAACTAAGCAGTTCCCTGGTATTGGTGTTAAATATGACATGTTCTTGAACAGACTGATCTCACTGTGAATTCAATGACAGTAGGTTGAAAGTTCTGCTGCTGAAATCGGTCCGTGCTTTCCAAACTTCGTACCACTACCCCCAGTGGCTGAAGCTGGAAGTGTTGTTGAACTTATGGGCCCCCAAAGCCCCATTTTTCAGCTGAAATGTCTACAGAGGGACACCAAATGATGTAATACAGTCAACAGGAATGCATATTTTATTAACCATATCCCCTAACCCAAACCCCAACCTTAAACCTAACTGGTAGTGGAGTAAAAATGTAATCTTAGAGGGGAGATGTAACCTCCATATCTCACTCATCGTTGATTATATATGGTTATAGCCACATCAGTGGCTGCAATGCTGCATGTTTCTTGCTCTCTGACTCACAAACTCTTCATGAGAGTTATTGAGTTTCCAGACTCAGTTGATCTGGGGTGAAATGTGGTAGTGGAAACATATTCCCCCTTTCCTGACAAGTCTGTTAGAATGTTCTAGTCAGAGAGAGAGACTAAAGAAAAGAAAGAAATTATTTTATGTGAGGAAATCATTGTGCAGCCCTATTTTGTCTCACCTTTCGAGAGAGTTTTCTTTATACAACCAGCATGACATCTAGTGGTGACACACACTTCCGTTTTTAACATACATGCAGTCTGGGACTCTGGGTCTGTATGTACAGCTGGTTTGTTGCTATGAAGCGGTCTTTTCCATCATAGCTAATTTTGTCAGCAATACTTTCGCAATGGTAACAGTAAAAGTTGTGCATGACAGGAGAACTGAATTAAATCAATAACATTTTGAATACTGAAGTGTCTAAATATGTATAGAATATATGCATATATGTATATGTATAGAAGCAGTACAATTGCCACACAAGGACATGAAACAACTTTCATATTTCCAGCCAACACCAAAAATAATGGTCTGAGGAACATCTGGATGTGCTCAAAGCGAACATGTCCGTAATGAATTCCCTCCATCAGATCAGCTCATCTCTAATAGTTATTTCAGATGTTCAGCGGTTCTCCTCCTCTTTATTGTTAATCTGAATGCTTCAAAAACAACTCCTCGACATCTTTATGATCTAGAATGATATTTTTTGAGGTAAACAGGACAACAAATTCCACTTTTTGTTTATAGACTATACATTATTCACATTTAGCAACATTTTAAGAGTCATTGTTTTATAGAAAATAAATCTCCCAAAAATGTCTCTTTTTGTGACTTGATGAATAAAAATTAAGTATGTTTAAGGCCAGAGTGCCCAATTACAATTTTCTGCACTAAAACTGTGGTTTGAACATGGCCTGTATTTAAAAAAATATTCCAGAATCAACATAAGCTCAAACAAGAGCATTTCTGGCATAATGTTTATCACCACAAAAAAACATTTAATCTCTTCCCTATTTTTCTTTTAAAAAAGCAGAAATCGAGGTTTGGTGGGGAGAGGGGTTACAGGGTTTATGAAATGGAGAATAAACTTTTCCTTGATATTTAGTCATATAAGAGGTAACTGTACTATAAAAACATACAATACATTTCAGAAATCATAACTTCCTCTCTAGTCTAATAAGAGCATTTATAGTTGCCACCCTGCTGAAACATCTCTTTGGAAATCTGTCTGTTGTTGACGTCACGAAACATTCTCGTTTGTATTTACACATCCCACAACATGCGTCATCACACCCTTGGCCCCGCCCACTGGCATACAGTTCGAGAGAGCAGGACTTACAGGCCTTGTTTGGCTAACTATTCCTGAACACCAAAGGGGACCCATCTGGACTATTTATTTAGTATATACAGTAAACATGAACTACACAGACTCTTTGACCACTGCCATGTATCTCACCCCTTTTAAAAGATGTGGTGTCAAGTTACAACTCTGAAGAGGAGAAACCACTCTCTTTCGTTCAGCTGCTCTGCCTCTTGTTGTTTTGAGCACAAATGCATCATGGACACATTCTCACACATCTGCGCAATTTTTAATTGTTGGTGCATATAGACATGAACTAGATCGTTTCGATGTGTGTTTATAAGTGTGCATCCTTTCACCATGCTTTGTACTATGTGTGTTTGTTTTTTTCGGATCATGTCAGCGTGGGTTGCTTATGAACAGTTATAATACGATTTAAGCTTTGCAAAGGAACTGTTTTTGAAGGATGGGGCAGATATAAACACTTGGACCCAATTAAAAACTTAAGTAAACTGTTTTGATCACAAATATTTCAAATGTCATGACTTTTTGGTAGTTTATGGTGCTGAGTGTTGACAGTTGTGCATGAGACGAACAGTTTAATATATTCGGATGCAATGTGTTGGATGTGCGTTATGTGTAAACCCTGAAATGTATTTTTATAATGTTGAGGGGCTTGTTTATTCTCTTCCGATTGAGTTTCAAATATGGCTTTATTCTAGAGCATGCATGATGTTAGCCAATCTTAAAAGTGGGCATTAACGTGGAGGTTTTTTACGGAGGATCTTAGGCCAAAGCCGAGAGTTTCAGATTGAGGGCCAGAGACAGGGTGGTAAATGATCATTTATTACTACATTATGACTGTTTTGGTGCAAAAAAATAAAAAATTCATTACATTATCAATGGACCTCAGGGAAGATAATAACTATTTCTTTTTTTGGCCAATGGCAGACGAGTGCCGTATTCAGAAAGCTGATTTTAAAACAAGCAAGTATTATGTACTTCAGCAGAAAATACATCCTTCAGCTTTAACATGCCCAGGGTTATTTCTAGGCACAGGCGAACTAAGCAGTTCCCTGGTATTGGTGTTAAATATGACATGTTCTTGAACAGACTGATCTCACTGTGAATTCAATGACAGTAGGTTGAAAGTTCTGCTGCTGAAATCGGTCCGTGCTTTCCAAACTTCGTACCACTACCCCCAGTGGCTGAAGCTGGAAGTGTTGTTGAACTTATGGGCCCCAAAGCCCCATTTTTCAGCTGAAATGTCTACAGAGGGACACCAAATGATGTAATACAGTCAACAGGAATGCATATTTTATTAACCATATCCCCTAACCCAAAAATTATTTTAAAAAAAATAGCATATCATGACCCCTTTAAGAAAAGGATGAGGATTTAAGGATTTAAGAAACATTATGCCACAAGTGCTGTCGGTTGTGTTTAACTTGGATTAAATTCCTTTAACCACATTTCTTAAAAACTTGACAACTATTCACAAATTTCCATTTAATTCTTAGTCTGAATGAATTTGCAAAAAGCTATTGGTTGCTGTGGAGTAGCATATGCTAAAACATCACCTCTGTGTTTCTTCTTACCCTTTCAACCTTTATATCTTACATAAGCTCTTCGACTGCAGGGCAGGAATTTTTCATGCCCAGACCTGGAACATCAGGATTCTCCTGGTTTATCTCCTCAGGATGGACACATGAGACAATCTGTCATGTTAAAATCCTTACACACTCACACTGAAACATCTCCCTTGCTCTAAAACATACAGTTCAACATGTCTGCTGACTGATCTTACTGGGCCACTGTGTCAAAAGTCACAGTTTTGAATATAAGAATGTTTAATAATTGGAGACTTTTGTAGTGAAGAACCTGACAGGCTGTGTGTTAAATTAAGCTTAAATCAAATTAAAAGTTCAGCTAAAAATGAAAAATGTGTCATATACTCACCCTATGTTATAAAAAAGACCACTGATGCTGCTGTTATTGTCAACAAAGTGGCATAAGACAAATGAAAGAAGGTCATTTGGCTTTGGAATAACATTAAGGTAAGTAAATGACAGAAGTTACATAATTGACTATTCCTCTAAATTAAGTTCCATTTCATATTTGCTTTACATCTGTTCTTGTTAGCGCTGGTTGGCTTTTACTCTTTTCAGTACCCTCTCCTTTCATTTGTTCCATTACGGAAATGTAAACAACTATAAATAAAGACCAAAAGAATTTCAACATGATGGCAAATGTAATCATGAAGTTCTCTGCAATACTGACTTAACTGTTGTGGTTATGTCTACATTTATTTTTAGAATATTTATTCAAAATTCTACATTTTAGAATATTTATTCACAAAGATTCCAGGATTCCAGTCGTGGAAACGCAGTTCAAACAAACACTGGCGGTGAGTCGTCGGGCAACGGGTGAATCACAGAAGTTATGCAAAGTTTTCTGAGGGGAAAATCTTATTCCCATCTGTACTCTAAGCAAACTGGAATGGATGGGACATCATCATCACACCCAACAATGTGTCGCTTCAAAAATTCCTCTACTTTTTTACGAATCAGACGATTCCATGATTTGTTTGCTTTGTTTCATTCTTGTTCCAATACAAAGCTATACAGTCAGTGCGCACTATCCAAACCAGAGGTCTTTAATGCTGTATTTATGATTTTGAGAACTACATGATTTATTGAAGACAAGGTGGAGAGATTATAGAGTTGTTTCATTTTATTTTGGGAGGCTTTGATGCTTTATTGTGTATTGACGGTGAAGTGGTGACAGAACCCAAGACCTCAACTCCAATAATCAGCAGTTCTGAGTGAGAAGAAGATATTGATATACGAGAAAGTGGTCTTCTTTGTCATGAAAAATTCTTAGCCAGTGACGACGATCCCCAGGGTATTACATGAACATGCTCAATACAAGCCCGGTCAATCTGTTGCTTTTAACAATGCATGCTGAAGGCAATGTGCCATCCAAGATTCCTGGACCTCCAGATGCAAGCAGCACCAAGATGACACTGGATTTATGATGAATGAGCTCATTATGTGTGAAAAAAACAGAACTATGGGCCATGTTCACGTATCTGGCTCGTAAAGAATTCCAGAGTCATTCCATTGCATTCGACAAGCAATGCCATATGAATAAGCGCGTTTAATCGCATTCGTGTGAGAGAGAAAGACACGAGAGAGAGCATCAAACTGGAAAAGCTGGAGGCCATGTTGGTGTTTAGAAAGTGAAACTGATTACTAAAAGTACTGTTACGGTTCCATGGTACAAGTATTTTGAAGAATATCATAGTACTACTATGGGACATACTGAAGACATAGCATGGCAAAAAAACATGGCATATATTGTTAAAATGTTCACAAAAGTGGTGAATGGTATTACCATGGTACATATCATAAAAATATGGCACTATCATGGCAATTTTGTTCTGCGAGGCTACGTTTTTATAAGGGGAACACAGCATGGTATTCTCAGAATTACCTTGGAGTATCGTGTAAATACCATAATAAATCAGTACTATGGTATATATCAAAGTACCATTATTGCCACCTGATACCATTGCTATAACATTGTACCACCACAGTACTTTTTTGTAAGTGGTTGTTATTTGCACATACGTGTCCAAAAACTATGGAATTACCATCGCACCATATCCGAAAACATTGCAATATCATGTTACTGTGATACGTGGTACTGCATGACGACGACCATATTCATATTCACATTTATAATATACTTAAAATATCAAGGCATGGTATAGTATATGTCTATAAAAAGAGTGTATTACCACAGTACCATGTGTCCAAAAAAAGTGGTATTACTATGGTACAATGATACATATCATAGTACTGAATGACTACCATATTCACGTATTATGGTACTGACATGGTACTTTAAACAGTACCATGTAGTTTGGTATTCACATAGGAACAACTTTCCATAAAGCCATGGTACATGAAAAAAAACAACAAAAAATCAAAACAACAACAACATGGTATTACAGTGGTTCAATATCCAAAAAAATAATAATATTACTATTTTACATGTTCAAAAAAACAGGGTGATACCATGGTACTGTATTGGTTAAGACTGTGAAATGCATAAATACAAACAATTCATGTTGAATTTTAGAGACATCTGACCACTTTCTAAGCATTTCACTAGAAATTAAAGTGTGAAGTGTCTTGGAGAGCTTTAAACATTCATGCCTCCCCAACGTCAAGACCTCTCAAAGCCGAATGGACAGGTGCCCTTGTAAAATTAATGAGGTATGACAAATCACTGACAACAGTACGAAGACATATTTGAGATGATGGTGATCGATAAAGACACAAATTTGGCAGGCACCACTGTAGCGGTCCAACGGTTACCCATTCAGCACAAATAATATTGCTAATCCTGCATCACTAAAGTTCTGTTTTAAAAATAGGAGCTCATGTTTCCGTATTTCAAAGCTTCTGTAGTAGTTCGGTTTTCTTATAATTTGCAAACCATTACATTCCTTTAGAACCTGAAACCGTCTTGACTCTTTGAGACAACAGTGTCTAAATTCTAAGCTAAGGACATTAGCGTTTTGGATTACTTGCAGCATAGCCATTAGATGGCATGACTAAGTATGCGTAAAAACTGGCTATCATATTAACATACCAGAGAAGTGAGCTCACCTCAGCTTTATTATTCATTTCATAGTTTGAAGTCCAATAAAAGTCACTGGAGACTTTCTTTTAGGGTACGTAACATGACACGGTATGCTAGCCTAGCTTATTTAACTGTTGTATAAACTGTACACACATGCTCGTACAAACTCACATATACATAAAAACACACGTACACCTAAAGTGACCAATTTCTTAAGCATGCAACAAGAAGCATTGCAATCACATGCATACAACATGCATGCTACCACCATTGACACTGTCGTCTGTATTGATGTATCCAGCACTTAGCTTGAATGTGTTTTTGTTATTCTCGCATGTCTGTGCATTAGTGGTCGCACCAACTGTCAACTAGTTCTGCCATTAATTGATACATTAGGTCTGTGTTGTCTATTCGTGAATAACGTGACTTCAGATGTGCTTGTTTTATAATGCAAATCTACATCCATGCAAGGGTGCGGATTTCAACATCATTTAAAAACAAGTTTTTCGTTCCTGGAGCCATTTTTGAAATTCACTATTCACAGTCAGCAATGATTCATTTATGAGTGAAAGTGTCCAATAAAAGTCAGATTACTGAGATTAAGTGAGTAGAAGTTGGCTGGTCATGTGATCCAAACATGGCCGCTCACAGGAGTGGACACCATGTGACCCCATGACCCCATTCTCTAAATGGAGTGTCATTGGAGTGAAATGTGATCTCATTGATTTTGACCGTGGCATGATTGTTGGTGCCAGGCGGGCTGGTTTGAGTATATAACTGCTGGTCTCCTGGTATTTTCACGTACAACAGTTTACCCAGAATGGTGCCAAAACCAAAACATTTCTGATGACGGAAACTCCTTTTTGATGGAGAGGTTAACGGAAAATGGCCAGATTGGTTTGAGCTGACAGAAAGGCTATGGTAACTCAGGTAAACGCTCTATACAATTTTATGAGCAGAATAGCACCTCAGAATGCACAACTCGTCAAACCTTGAGGCTGATGGTGTCAGAAGACCATGTCAGGCTCTTTATTAGGCCCATAGTGTTCCTGATAAAGAGCTCAGTAAGTGTACATAAGGTAGGTATTGACCTATAGACTCATCGACTGTTGAGTCTGGATGACTACTAAAAATGAGTAGTCGTGCAATCCCTACTGTGCATTGACCATTCAACTCTGTGGTAACTAAATGTATTCTACATGAACAGAGGTCAGAACATTTGTAAAAAAAAAAAAATGTCAGATTAGCATGAGTCACTCTGTTTGGTCTGCAATCACTCATCCAAATCTGTAGTCTAAAGACTGCGTCTGGATATCAAACCTTAACCAGTCTCGCCAAACCTCAGACCAGGCTCTTCAGAAGCTGCAGTCTTCTTCGGGACATGTTCCAGCTGTACCTCTTGAGACCTGTGCTGCATTTGCTGCATTCATTCACCACTCACTTCTGTCCACATACACCAATTAGATGCTTCAGAGAGCCGATATGAAGAACGGCCTACAGGTTCACAAGGGCACTTAAATTATGTGCACACCGACCTCTGATTTTCATTCCTTGGATGCTGTATTGATTTGAGGCAAGCATTTGGCATGTTTTATTTCTCAATCCTTAACATGAACTGTTGATTTACTGTTGTGTGTTGTGCTCTATTGAAAGTCCTGAACAGTAGGTCAGAGAGTCAGCAAGTTTACACAAGATCCCAAAACCAGCCAGCAGAATGGCTAAAATATAGACAGGGGATGCGAGGGAATGCCATCCCCCCTGTTCCAAAAAAAACCCTAATTTTTTTACCCCTAGTAAAACCACCATCCCCTTTAGATCAATTGTGTTATGTATTACTTAGAACCAATCATGCAAGTAAAATATATAATTTTGTACGTTTCATAAATAACAGTGTTACAATAAAATGACACATTATAAATGGTGAATCTATGTACTGATGATCATTGTCTCATGTGTGTCAAACATGTCGAGTGATCCAAACATCATCTGCAGCCTGAAACTCAACTTTTGATCAGATTTTAGGAGTGAACGCACTTAACTATATAGAGAGCTGTAGGATGCTCCCTTGCTCCCTATTTAGTGCATGACTTAACCCTCAGTGTGCTCTCTGTCTCCACTGGTCTCAGAACATTTTGAAATGCAACTTATTTTCATCCTAAGTCCGTATAAAGCCTCTGAAAGCAATATTTTTCAGCATTTGGATGAACCCATTTATTCTCAATGTGAAAATGCACAGTAAATATATAGGTATACATTTAATAATGTTAATTAATAGAATCGAATTGCACAGAGATAACAAAATAAAAACGAATATTAAAATTAAGCAAAATGACCCACAGATGTGTTAAAGATTATTAAAAATAACTAACATGTTTTTTCTACTTTTGAGGAATTGCGGTATGAGTATCCACATCTGTGGACATCATGTTTATCAGGCTGCTGATGACGCACGAAAAATGAAACAGCCCAAAACTTCCTTTACTAGTTCAGTTATTAGAGTATTAAAAAATTGTGTCTGTGACAGTTGGCGAGCGATCTAACGTGGAATCTTTTCACAATCATCATAAAATACAATTACAGAGAGTAAAAGGTTCATATTATGGCCATTTTTATACAGATGAATTAAATTAAAAATACATAAAAATATAATTCACACAAACCTTTTACTTGAATAAACCTTTTCTATTACAAGCATTTAAATTCTGAGTTTAAAGTCATATTGATATTTTTCTGGGGGTTAAAGTAAAAAAAATTATGTGGTGTCCAGAGAGAGTAAAAAAATAAATAAAGTCAAAGCAGAAATTCTTGGGGAGAATATTTTTGGCATGACTAGTGTAGAATAATCTTTTATTGTTATTTCTTTAAAAAAAAAAAAAACATCTAATAATTATTTTGACATTTTTATGAATAGGCACATGTGGTGTAACCCTGAGAAAACTTCTTGACATTTTTGAATGAAAAAATCATAATACTTTTTTAAAAGAAAATGCAAAATGATATTGTGTTGGGCACTTGTCAGCTGGTCAGACTGGGAGACCCGCTGGCTGACCAACAAAACACCAGCATGGTCATGATGAGAGGCCAAACCTGCTGAAGACCAGCTTGTCCAGGATGGGAGACAAGCTAAACCAGCTAATATCAGAAAACCACCTAAAGCTGGTATAAGCTGTTCCTCCACAGGGGAGTACTGAAAAGGTTAGCAAGACCTTGAGTTTGACATGCAGTCCCACATCGGCAATTATTGTAAAAAACATACTTCACTTTTTGAAGATTTACCTATTTAATTTAATTTAGTGTTTCTACATTCTTGACAGTCCTTTCATTTTGTGTAAAGTTCTGGCAGATTAGCCTTCCCAGGCCACTGGTCTAATGTGTGTCTCAGATGTTCGAAGTGAGCCATCAAAAGGAAATTCCACAGAGTACATTTTTCTGTAAAAATCTGGCCAACCGCAAATGTGGCATGTCATTGATCGGAATCAGACATAAATCTTTTAAAACTGGGGTGCAGTTCCCAATGTTTTGGAGAATGTTCCTTCTTGGAGGGTATACCTTAACAGAGATAAACCAAACCGCACATTCTTGCTGTTTTATCGCTTTTATGTAATGTCATCATGGTTTCCGTTTAGTTTAATTTAAGTCCACAGATTTTAAAACCAATGAGATTTCAGAATGGGTAGGATAACAAGTACAACACCGCAGCAACCAAGTGACTGACAAAATGTCCTGAAGCTCAATATGATGGTTAAGGCAACATCAACTCATTGTGTTGGTTAGCAAAAAATATAATTGGAAAAGATCCCAAGCCTTTACTGTTTAATCGGGTTGTGCCTGATTAGGGTACGGTCATACGGTGCTTGAGGCCAGCATTAAATAATTCAAAGCCTTTTTCTTTTTTTTAATTAAGGCAGTACATTTAAAGTAAAGCTAAATTTGTGGAAGCAAATAAACCTCAATTACTTTCCAAAGGCACATCTTGGTGAATTCCTTCATCAGGATGTACAATGAATTGAGCGACTGCTGTGTGGTACAAAGCAAACAAGTTAGTCAGGTGCAGTTCATTGCCTTTATTACCTCCGTTGGTAATTACTGTCATTGGCAGCAGTGTAAATATGGTTGAGGAAAGGAGAGAGTATTATCATAAACTATTGTCTATCTTTGTATGCAAACAGCATAAAAAATTAGCATAAATTGTGGCAAACGGACTGATGTTCTTACCCAATAAGAGAAAAACGTGGTGTTAATATAATCAGCCCTCAAACTTAAATTATTCTACAGTCATTTTACAACCCATGTAGCATGTGTAACAATTACATCAAAGACTTGTAAAGTTTTCTAAAGACATTAAAAGAGTTTTACCTCTGTTTGACTAGCTTCTCTCCAAACTGGCAAACCACAGCTTGAGCCAGTTTTGTGCTTTTGATCATTAGATCATTAGAGCTTTAAATGTAAAATGCAGGTGCTGAACGTGTGGTGGACTGCAAACTGAGGACTTCCATTAACCTAAGTACTTTGGCCTGCGTTGTCATGCCAAATGTTTTAATGCCCGCAACAGCGATTCTATCTTCTATGAACTCGCATTGTGTTATGAGCTTCACTCTGACATATTTCAATTTATGTGACTAGAAGTGTGTATGTCACACATTTATGTAGGGTACTGAAATACATGTACCATGTTATTTACATTGTTCTCTAAGGTACTTCCCAGACCACACGTCCAAAAAAATACAGTACTAATACTGTACTGTGAGGGTACTTTTGGTAAGTGATCACTGTACCATTGCGTCACCACAGTACTTTTTATGTATGCTCAAAAAACATGGAAGCATCATGTTACTTTTTGTGAGTGAACACTCAGTGGTGACAGCTGAAATAGGCAACCCCTCTGTTCATTAGTCAAATGCCTTCTGGGATTTGAACCTTAGACCTCTGGGGTTCCAGCTCTGAGCTTTAACCACTGAGCTACCACCACCTGAAGATTCCCTGATGATCTCAGCTTTTAACATATTGGGTTATTTCTTGGTTAAATAAGGAAGAGGTCAGAGCCTTAAAACACTCAGCCAATCAATCACTGACAGAATTCAATGTTTGGAGCTGGAACTGTTTCAATTTGAACCACCAGGACTTCTCATGTCAAAGGGCCATTCTTTAGAATAAATCTCTTTTAGTGCTCTCAGGATGTTCCATAATTGAAATATGTGTAGAATATTAAACACAATGGCTCGAGGGGTGTATCTTTCATTTGCATTGTAGGCGTGCTTGCCGAGACACTAAAAACTTACTTTGCACCAGGGACAGATGAACAGATTTAATGTTAAATTCTCTTTTAATAATAACAGTGCTGTTTTTGTTTTTCTCAAGTTCTATAAAACCCAGATTCAGTTCCAAATTCATTCCACGCCAAAACTTTCACTCTTCAGAAACAAGATACCAAAGCCGCTCTTAAGAACGAGAGAGATGATTACAATCAAATGTTAGAATATTTTTCAGAATATTTCAAATAAATTCTTTGACTACTTAGTCATTTGCTCATCACCTATGGGATGTTAAATGGGAAATCATAGTTAATCCTTTAGTTGTCTTAAGAAACTGCACCTTCCTTTTGTACTTCAGGTCATATTTGACCCTTATTATCTGTGTTTCCAATACTGGGTCAAATGAGGGCATGCTAGTGCATTCCAGGACCAGTTGCGGTACTGTCACTTCAGGGGCTTCATTGTGCCCACTGATTACCCTTGGGCCAACCAAGGCCAATCGGGGATTGAGACACGGGGGGGGGGGCGTAATTATGTAAAAAATTATGGCACAGTAAAATTCGTTAAAGCGCCCAATGGACAAAGTGGTGCCCAAAGAAATTACTGCCCATGGTTCGGTGAACATTCATAGACAGTGTGCTGGGACATCGTCCCGCTGTTAGTGGAGAGGCCACTCTGGAAACCAGTGAGTTGGTGAGTTGTCAACGCTAACTTCTCTTGCTGTGTGCATTCGATATAAATTCGATATTCTTGATAACTTAATAACATGATACCTCAGCTTGAGCTTCCCTATTGCTTATGAAATGGACGGGGTGTGTGACATATTAAGGGCGGGTGTTGGGGGGCAACGCTGCGATGTTATTGGCAGAATGGTGGGAACGCAGGTCGATTTTGTTCTTGCTTGAGGTCCTAGGCTATTGGCCCCTGCTGGCCAGTTGACAGTCCTGGCTCGTACTTGTCCGATAGCGGAAAGTGGCTATTGGAAACCATTCAAAATGCAAAATGATATGGGAAAATGCCATAATATGAATATTAATCTAGTAAAGTAATTCCAAGGAAGTCTCAATTAACATTTATTTCAGTCACTTTTGGCATTTTAGAATATCTTAACTATATTATGAGTATGACCATTTCTGATTTATTCTGCATATTGAAAACCAAAAATGTACATTTTAGTTACAATTTTAGTACATGCCTAAAAACATATTGGTGTTCAAAACTAAAAAAAAAAACTTTGTATGCTTGTGTGTGTGGACATGTGCATGTAACAGATGCAGAGAACAATATGGGATGGAGGCTAAATTTAAGAACATTTTTAATATATTAAGGTCAGATTTAAAAATGAAAATAAATAAAATAAACTATTTAAAGCTGTGTAACATCTAGAAACTCGGTTGAACGGTTAAGACAATGGACCCTTTAAACACTTCCACGTTTGCGAACTATGGTGGCGATCTGGAAGAACAGCAATAGCCAGTGCCTCCACAGTGTATTTCTATTTGCACAAATAAAAAAAATAAAACAAACATCCAGATGGTGTTTTTCCAAAAGTGTCTTTCTTGAATTTCCAAAAGTTGCTGAACTTTGTACGAACTCGGTAGGTTCAGGCAATTAGATGCAAAGGAGATAACTTTGTTATTAAACGAGGAAGCACTTTCGTCTGTGGACAGTATTTTCAAGATGAGGACTTACTGTACATCAATCGCTTGCATGTGGAATTATGAAAGCCTTTGAAATCTGAGCTGTACCATCACGGTTTCAATGGAATGATCACACATCACAACTAGGGATGCACCGATGCTGATATTGGAATCGGGTGCGATACTTCACTCATGTACTTGTACTCGTAAAAATGCTCTGATACCAAAAACAGATACCATCGGACTTTCGAATGTAATTACGTAAACATTTAGCGCACAGATTAAAACTGTCCCCAAATATTGATGCCGGCAAAACTTTTAAGGACTGTGAAAACACACAGCTCGGTAGTGGCCATAGTTTACCCAACTTTGACGACTTCTGCTTCGAGAATGCAGAAGTGTGAAAAGGGTCCATTTCTATTCTATACAAAAATACCTTTTCTTTTTTATTTTGTTTGTTTTGATGGTCTTGACAAAACCACAACATTTGTTTAGTGTACCAAAGACTATGCAGTATGTATAATGTATTCTTTACCTATCCCGGATCAAAATGAACATAAGACAATAGGATGGTTAAGAGAACGTCCAGTGGACCAGCCCAATGGAGTTATTTTTCCTTTAAGCATCTACAATATTAACTTGAATACAACTTTTGTTATAAAATGAATGTGGATAATATTGAAAAAGTCTTTTTTTTTTTCCTCAGGAGAACTTTTGATTTTGTAACCAAGAACACCCCAGCACCAGGGCTACATTGAGCAAATATTCCAGAACATTTGGAAGAACAGCATGTGAGCTCTTTTTACAATGTGGGAATTTTGTCCCATATCAGCAGCATAGCTCCTGGAAATCAGTGGTGGAAAAATACTGTTATGGCAGTTTTATTTATTTATTTTTTTCTGCTATTTTGCATGTGGCTGGACTCTTGAAAAAACATGTATTCTTACAATTGGTCTTTACAGTGCAAGTTAATGCTAACCAAAACTAAAAAAAAGGCCACAAAAAAGTAATCCAGTGGTTTAATCCATGTCTTCAGAAATTATATGATAGGTGTGGATGAGAAACAGATCAATATTTAAGTCCCTTTTTACTTTCACATTTTTGGGTGAACTATCTATTTAAACAAAATTTACATGCAATATTATCATAGCACAAGTCATCCATGAGAATTAATAGACAATGACCATACTTTGAAGAAATGGTTTACCAAAAATGTTGTCTGGAGGAAGTACTGGAAAATTAAGCATCGAATAAAGCTAATAACCAGGCCCTTAATCACCCAATTTTCAAAGTGGTGGTCAATAAATATGTTTGTTCTTAAACTATTACATTTATCCCTTTAATCTTGAGTATTTGGTTACATCCTTGCTTAAAACGTTTTTTAAAATGCCTCATCTCTCAAAGCATTTTCAGCTTGTGTTGTAATTTTAAATTGTCTCTAGTTGACAGCTCTGGAGAGCACTGTTTCTGGCCTGTTTTTGATTATGTCCGTGTTGTTTGTGGTACTGCAGCTGTATAAATCTGCGGGGTGATCGCTCCTACTGAGTTTGGGTTCAACTGAAATCCACTTGGGCCAGAGAAGAACCATTAGTTATGTTACTTGGCTCATTTTACATCAAAATAAAGTAGGTAGTATCTCTAAACTCAAACAATGTAGTTTGAGTGAACCACACTGAAATAAAGCCATGGCAATAATCGGCAAAAACATGACTAAAAGGAAATATTTATTTAAATTGTATTTATTTGACATGTATTTAAGTGTCATCAATATCTGATATCATGCTGTTTGCAAAGTATTGCTCACTGTGTCTCATCTAAAACCTAGCCAAAATCAAACCTCATACAGAAGTCTTGTGTAATATAGCAACTTTCTCAAATGGGTTAGACACTGAACTGGCCAAAAGAAGATCAAAGTGTGTTCTACAGTAGTGAACATTCATTTCTTTCTTTCCCAAGAGATGGATCAGACAAGTATGACACAACGTATTTCCAGGCAAGGGAAGACCATAGGAAACCTGCAGAGCGACTTGTGAACTACGCATGTTTAGCATGTTAAGCATCAGTTAGTTCACTACTCACCGTTGCTACCTTAAGCATGCTCTCTTTAGCATCAGGAAACATACCCCTGAGGGTACTGACCTCTCTTGACCTCTCTAACGAGGGAGTTCCAGCAGAGGCAAGTCTGAGATCTGTTAAATATTAAACATTTTCCTTACTATAAATCAAGCCTTGCTGTCATCGTTAGTCTTTTTTTTTTTTAGCTAAAGTGTAGTCAATACCAAGGTAATAAGAGCAAAGACAAAGGGTATGGTCATTTAGTTTTGGTATTTTTGTGCAAGCATGTGCTATGTATACAGTAGACGCAAGTGGGTTTGGCAAAATCTTGCACGCAACATGCAAAAAGGCTGGAAATGTCTCTGTTTATGTCGTAACCTCCATTCCCTGATATAGTGACACTAGGGGTTGCTCTTGGGAGCCCCAAACACCTCAGATCTTTGAGAAAAAGCCAATGAGAATTGCAGAGTGTAAGTTGCATGCCACTCCACTGGACATACAGGTATAAAAGGAGCTGGAATGCATCAACTTATTCAGGTTTTGTGCTGAGTAGCTGAGACAAGGTCCCAGACATTTCAGCAAAACAGCGCTGTGGCAAGAGATACACAAAGTCTAGTTCCCTCCATCAGAGAATGGAGGTTACTAATAATAGGGATACCATACCATGGAAGACACATCACAGGGTTACCTTTGGAGCACCTACCCCAGTAAGGGCATATTAGCACACATACTGGGTCCAAATACGAATTCCTCCACCGAATTCGCGAGCCAGAGGGCTAGGGAGGAAGGCCATCCAGGGTTCATGGTTTGTGAACTCAAATGGGAGAACGAGCGCACGTCTTCGCCTCATGGTGGGGAAAGGCCCTATATGTGAGTGGTACACCTGGCCAGCTGTCCTGCATTAACAAACTTACCTGTTCGTACCTGACAAAACATGGGATGAGATGGCTCAACCCGGAGATTTTAAAATCTCACAAAGGTATTGGGTGTTGCCCAGCCCGCTGCTCTGCAGATGTCTGCTAGAGAGGTGCCATTGGCCAGTGCCCACGAGGATTCCACACTCCTTGTAGAGTGTGCTCGTATTCCCAAAGAGGCCTGGGCCTGGTATGCCAACGCGATGGCATCCATGATCCAGTGGGCAAGCCCCTGTTTGGAAACAGCGTTCCCTTTCCGCTGTCAACCAAAGCAGACAAAGAGCCGCTCAGAGCGTCTAAAGCTCTGTGTGCAATCCAAGTAGATGCGCAAAGCATGCACTGGACACAGCAACGATAAGGCTGGGTCTGCCTCCTCTTGGGGCAGTGCTTGCAGGCTCAGCACCTGATCCCTAAAAGGGGTCATGGGAACCTTGGGCACATAGCCCGGTTGGGATCTCAGGATCACTTGAGAGTCCTCCAGACTGAACTCTGACAGAGAACGCTTGCAGTTCCTGACCCTCTTGATGGAAGTGATCGCGGTCAGGAGGGCGGCCTTCAACTCGACTGACTCTAGGGGCTCGAATGGGGCTCTCTGAAGGCCCGGAAGGGCCACGGAGAGGTCCCATGAGGGAAAGATGCACGGCCTAGGAGGGTTCAGCATCTGATGATCAAGTCGAGCTTCCCAAGATACTTACCTTCCACTGCGTTGTGGTGTGCCGCTATAGCAAATACGTACACTGGGACAGGCTGAAGGGGAGGACCTTGAACTGATACACTCGGCCGTCGAAAGCAAACCATAGGAAGGGTCTGTGTCAAGGTAAAACCGAGACGTGAATGTATTCTTCAGGCCTACCGATGTGAACCAATCTTGATGCCGGACACATGGCAAAATGCGCTTCTGCGTCAGCATCTTAAACGGGAGACAGTGCAATGCCTGGTTCAGAACTCGCAAGTCCAGGATTGGTCGCAACCCACCGCATTTCTTAGGCATGATGAAGTAAGAGCTGTAGAACCCTTGCTTCATCTTGGCTGGAAGGACAGGCTCTATCGATTTCCACATGCAAAGTGGATGCCGCGGAACCGGTCCGGTCGCCTGGCAAACTGAATTGCATAGCCGTGCCAGATGGTCCTGGCCAAGCAATGCGACAGGTTGGAAAGAGCTAGCCACGCCTCCAAGCTCTGGGTGAGGGGCACTAAAGGGACAATCGCATCTGACGTACCTGGGGGTGGGGCCTCGCAGCAGGGGGAGCAGGAAACGCCACATCGAGTAGGGTCACTTTGACCCAAGGTGGCTGTGCTGAGGGAACCATTTAAGCACTTACCTTGCCTTCAGTGTCAAACGGGCTGGCCTCGTACCCATAGGTAGAAGGACCGGCATGGGGGACGGCTGAATTGGCTTTACCCCAAGAAAGCTGCGACCACAATGTTGCCATGGTCATGTTAAATTTAATGCTGTTCCTGTTTCATGTCATGTGGTTCCCTTGTCATGTGATTTCATGTTTCCCTCCATGTTCATGTGTCTTGTTTTCATTGGTTTATTGTCTCATTATTTTGTTTCGAGTGTTCTCCAATGTTCATGTATTTAAGCCTCATGTTTTCCTTTGTCCATGGTCAGGTACTGATGATTCTTTGCATGTAACTTTGTTGGAGAGTCATGTTTATGTTTACTTCATGTTTGTAGATAGGGTTTATGGAATACACTTTGGAATACATTTGAACTTGGGTTCTTACTCCATCGTCTTTGTCATTGCCAGTGCCAGCAACAACGTTACAGACATTACAGAGACATCATTACATAATACCTAACCAACACAAAATGAACCCAGCAATTCAACTCCTATGCCTACATCAGGGGAATTTTCCCCTGGAGGATGACGTGGAGGACTTTTGCACTCTGGCATGCAAGGTGGACTTTAATGAGGTTGTCCTCAAAGACATTTTTCATTTTGGACTGATTGAGTCTATCTCTTTGCTGATGCCAGGCGGCCAGAGTACCCACAGCCTGGCACAATATATCAACCTCGCCCTGCAGATTATTGGTTCTACGTTCACTGTGGGGGAGGCGGATGCTGAGCCAGAGTTCCACATCATGGCCGCCGAGACAGCGTTCCACCCCTCAAGCCTCTCAGGGCCCCACTTTCCATTGACTCTGCCAGGCCACGCCCCATGCCATGTCTTGCCTAGCCATGCTTCAAGACCCCCCCCCCCCCCCAGCTCCCTACTGAACTTTAGGTTTATGCCATGTTTAATGTATTTTTATGTTTATGTCAAGTTAATATTTATGTTTATTTCATGTTTGTAGTTGGAATAAATGTTGGAATAAATGTGCACTTGAGTTCTTTAATCGTTTTTGTCATTGCCAGTGTCAGCAACAATGTTACAGACATTACAGAGAGAACGTTACAATACCCACAGTTTGTGCACATACACCCACAGTAGCATAAACACTCCCTCCCATGCCCACTTGCGCTTTGCACTGGCACTAAAATTGCACTTAGAATTAGCGCTCTCACTAAAATATGATAAGGTGAAGCGCTGAAAAATAGAGCCCATCATGTTACTGTCTCATTAAGATGAATCGCTTATGTTGTATCTTTCCTCATTTTGTAAGTCATTTTGGATAAAAGTATTTGATAAATGAATAAATATAATTGTATTGAGAAAAGTATTATCCTGTCCTCAACAAATTGCACAATTTGATGTATCATTCGTGTCCGCAGCACAAACGGTGCAGGATGAGTTACACACCAAAATTTAATACTTAAGAGTTTGGGTGTTGGTTCACATCCGTAACTTCAGGAGTGTAGGGGTGTCATACATTCTGCTTTGAGTTATTTTGTCATGAGTGATATTTATGGGACATATTAGACCCAGCATAAGATGAGATATAAACATATTTTATCATCATATTAAAATAAACATTATCATAGCAGCAGCTTTACAAGAGAAAGTGACGTGTTGCAAAGCTTTGTTCACAGTTTCCAGTGAGACAGCAGCTGTATGACAGAGAGTGAGAGAAAGAGACAGAGTTGTAATGTGGGTCATTCATGATATTCTCCATTTTCGGACCACAGGAGATATGTACGGGCGTTCTTGTTTAAATAAAACCTCCGGGCAGGATGACAACGGCTGACGGTTTTTCCATGAGCTGTCTGTGCCAAAAGAACACATCATATCTGTGGGCCAGCTCTAGGTTATGTTTGCTTGATTGTCTGTAACAAATGAGAACTTTCCTAGTCAAGTCATTTTTATTTGTATAGCACTTGTCACAACACACATAGATTCAAAGCAAATTTACAGAAAATGAACTGGCTACTGGCTACTTGGATGTATGACATCATATTTGCGGTGCTGCCAAATTTAGAATGACTACTCTAATTTGTACACGTTAACAAATGTAAGCAAGGAAAACTTTTATATGAGAGATCTCTTTCCTATGTGCTAACTTGTTAATATTTGTCTGAAATGTAATAGAGAACTAATGACCTTTATAGATTTCCGGAGGGAGTCTATGTAGTACATTTCACTAAAATATAATTACATTCAAATTTATCAATGGGGGAAAACCATGACGTATTAGTAGCAATAGTTACGCTCCATTAAAGCAGTTAATAATTCTCATCAATAACGACTCTCCTAAAATTCCTCATGAGAAATGAAAATAGACTCAAATGAGATAACTGTTGACACACACTAAGAGTATGGATATAAGAAATATTTAAAAGTTTGAGTTTAAGCATGTTGGAAAATCTGAGCAACGTTCAGAGCAAATATGAGAATTTGAGTCATTGTTGAGATCTCTTCTGAAACAGAGGAGGCACATGAGATTACGGAGTTTTTTTTACATAAGAAACATCTAAAAAGAAAGAGACTTAAACTAAAGTCTCCATTTGCTCTCAATTTAATCTTATTGCTTTCTCTGGAGTAACAATTGAGATATTAAAGAATTTTTTCTTTCCTGAGCATGGCAAAAACTTTACAGGTCTTAACTGATTAAAAACCAATAAATCTAAATTGTGTAATAATGACACATAAAAACTGATACATAAAGCCGAAGAGTGTAATTTCTGCGCCTCTAGCGTCACCAAATGGAATAGCAAAAATAATTACTTTTTCAAACAGTTTTCCCAAAGCACTCCCTCTGTCCCTCCAGGACATATATAACAGGCGGTGTGTGGACAACAAACAGATAGTCCTGCCCCAAATGTACAGCTTTGGTTGAGCCAGGGATATAAGGACGCAGACACACATGCAGCGTGGCCGCGGGCATCTCTCTCTCTCTCGAACTGGCACCCCCGGCTCCTCTTTCATCTCGCTCTCTGTCTCGTCACTGAATTACTGCTATGTTGCTCGGAACTGCACACAAGACTTTCACCTACTGTTGCACTCGTGTACATGGTAGTGTGACAATGAAGTGATTTGATTTGATTTGACAAGCATGTCTGACGCAGGTGTACATTGACGGCTCTTAAACAAGCCCTCATAATAAATCTCCAGCTGATTGATAAATTCACTTGTGAAATGGATTGCTGTGAACTGTATGACAATGATTGACTTATGATCAATAATATGGTAGTAAACAATACATTGTATTCTAAAGCCACTTTTTGTATTGAATTATCAATGATGAACTCTTCTGCCACAAGAATGTCATGCATTTTAATTATCTGAATATTTTTTCATATATATATATATATATATATATATATATATATATATATATATATATATATAAATAACTGTATAATTATTTCATCATTATATATTGAATTATTGTTCTATGAGGGCTTACTCAGCAAATATTTGTATATGCGATTAAATGCGATTAATTGCGATTAATTAATCGGGGCACCATTTAATTAATTCGATAAAAAAAAATAATCGATTGACAGCCCTAATATTTATAAAATCATGACAACTTACATGAGATGAAGACTCTGGTCATATCAGTAACCTTGTAAAAGCTGTTTTATTTTACATGGGTCCACACATGCCATGTTTGAATCACATGACCAGTCAAACACTAGTGGCTTATGCTGCGCTCCATTCAAATCGGGTGTGACTTGATATCTCCATTGCCAGATGTTGTTTAAGGAAACAAAACTGCAATGCTCCCGTAGCTTAGCAGGTGTTTGACTGTCACCAGAGATGTCTCCTAGCAACCGAATTTATAAATAATCTGCAATGCTAGCATTTGTGCTACAGGTGTTCAATTATCAAAAGAGAGTATAATTTACCATGTTTTGAACAACTGCTACTCTGCTAACATTTGTTAAGTAAAGAATAATTGACGACACACTGTTGAATTGTTTAAAAATAATTTGTATTTTGAGGAATCGAAAGACAAAAACTGAGAAAATTCGATATCTTGCTTCTGGTATTACCTTTTTCGTTGTGGCTCTAGTCAGAAGTAACATCGCTTCAAAAACGTCAAGATGAGTGTCGCCATATTCCCGTTGTAAACCTTAATAACTTTTTATTCATCCCCACTAACTATGATTGTGTGACGTCACCCACCTGCATCTCGGCGAAATCTGAGTTTAAAACTTCCACACGTCTTTCCAAGTTGGAATTCTGACATCAAGTGTCGTTCCATTGCACTTTTCCCAGTAGGAAGTTGGAAAATCGGACTTTCCGAGTTGAACGGAACGCAGCATTAATCTCAGTAACTATCCTGTTATTGGACACTTTCACTCATAGATTAAAGTAAGCATGGCTGACTTTGAATAGTGAATATTTGCAATGGCATCTGTAACTGGAAACTATTGATTTATATGATGCTGCATCCACACCGCTAGGTGTCAGTGTAAGTTCAAAATTACAAAAACAAAAATGTGACTGAATGAACCATTAATTACTGAAGACATAGATGTTATGAAGCTATATGTCTTTGGGTAAAAACAAAACAACAAAAAAAACATTATTTTGTTTGGAAATGTGTTTACCTGTAGTGAGTCGTTCACGAGCTGCATGCACAGGCGTTGTTGAACTTAAAGAAGACTTTTTTCATGGCGGGAAAGTGATAGGACTGGCAAGATTGTTTTCAGTAGATCGTAAGTGAATATTCTACTTCATCCAGCGCTCTGTTTGTTCTCTGAGTTCTAAATCCCGATACGAAGGGAAAACTGCTCCAAACGATGAAGTGCGTGAGTGAACTATAGGAATGTTTCTCACACTGAATCCGAACCGATTCACCAAAAGAACCTAGTCAAAAGAGTGATTCATTCGTGAATCGGACAAAGCTATTTATGATTTTAAACAGCCAACAGGAAAATACCAAACGACCATATTACTGATATTTTGTAGGGGAAATGTAACATTAAAGTGAGAGTAAACGCTACCCAGGTACTTAATAAAATAGCCGTTTGCTACCTTCAATTCTGAGTGTAAATGTAGTCATAGTCTCCTTGAGTTGTGTTTGTGTTTTTTATCCATTGTGATGATAACAGCTTTATTTTTGGTACCCTGAAAGAGGTTATATTTCGTTTTAAGCCCTAAGAACAGTCTTAGAACGGGGAAAATATCACCACTTTCTAATTAGCACAGTCCAGTCCTAGCCAAACAATGAAATTATGCAGCGCATTCCTTAGCCATGCCTGACACCTAGTGGTAGCATATCAACTCACCTTGTATCAATAGCCATGCTAGTCGTGTGTTTTCGTCCATAATGCCTTAAATAAAGTGGATACAATAAACGTTAGTCATTTCAGAGGAAGTGTTTTATTCTGGGCTTTCAACAATCCCACACCATGCCTCTGTGGGTAAATACAGAATGGAGCACTTCTGAAACTTCTGGATACAATATCCTTGCCAAATCATTGTAGATCTTGAGTAACAATATGCTGAAAATTTATTTTTAATATATATGATTTAAAGCTATGATAGATAGATAGATAGATAGATAGATAGATAGATAGATAGATAGATAGATAGATAGATAGATAGATAGATAGATAGATGGATGGATGGATGGATGGATGGATGGATGGATGGATGGATGGATGGATGATGATGATGGATGCTCGATAGATGATGATGATGTTGGGTGTAATGATGATGATGATGATGGATGAATAGATCAATCAATAGAGGATGGATGGATGGATGGATGGATGGATGGATGGATGGATGGATGGATGGATGGATGGATGGATGGATGGATGGATAGATAGATAGATAGATAGATAGATAGATAGATAGATAGATAGATAGATAGATAGATAGATAGATAGATAGATAGATAGATAGATAGATTGATTGATTAAAATGATTTGCTTAACATTTATTATTTTATTATAGTATTATGTAAGCAACGGCATCCAGTGTTGAAATGACTCAAGATGTTTTGTAGTTCTGCCAGTAAATCCTTGTGACTCAGTGCATATTGTTGCTAGGAGTTATGTCATTGATTACAGAAGGAAATAAACAGCATGCAACATTACAATTAAACAGATCTTTTCCGAGGAACCCCGGAAACAGTGTTCTGTACTATGAAGTGAACATTGACAAATAAGCTGCATAAGTAAAATGACAACATCCCTTCATACCCTTAAAGTACAATCACCATGTTTGGACCTTTAAGACATCACACAGGCAATGGCTTGTCCTGGTTTATGGTGTTACCACAGGGACAAGGGCCATTAATAGAGATTAGATATATATATGTATTTTTTTTCCTTCTTCTTCTTTTTTGTACGTGTTCAACAACCAAAATGCAGAGCTGTTTTTTTTTATTGTTTTGTTTGGTTTCTGCTTTTTGAAAAATGATATCTGAATAATTTGATGCTTAGGGTTACTACATATAACTGAAATGTGCCTTTTCATAAAACTATCAAAATACCCGACACACAGTCATGAGGGCCTAAAGGAGTCCTATATATATATAATATTATTATTATTTGTATTATTATAAACATTTTTTGGATGATTTTAGTATTAAATTAGACTTTATTTAATTTTTTGCATATATGACATTTTGTTTACTTTAAAGGAAAAATATATCAAAATTACTTCGAACTCATGTTCATTATGGAGTTATATATCTGGACAACAAAAAAAAATGCTTGATCTTCACATCATTGACATTGTATTAATAATAATATAACCAATAATAAGTATTATTATTATTATTATGAGTTGATTAAGTAGTAATAGACTCACTGACAAATATGGTTGTCCGATGTAGCAAAACACACACAAGTTCGTAGAAATGTACTTTTTGTGTCCATGTTGGTTTCATTTTTTACATTTTTTTTTTTAGCATTTTCTACAAAAACAAATAATAATAACTTAATGACTTTACAATTAAAGTTGCATGTATTAAAATTCAAGTCATTTATGCAAACAGCATATTAAAATAGTCCGTTAGTTTGCACACTAACAGTCTCCAAAACATGCTGTTCCCATGACAACCTGATTCACAACAAATGATCAATGCACCCTCAGACAACATGTTTGATTCGGAGCCGGTCTCCGGGCAGACATGGTTTGTTTACATCCTGACAGGCCTCTCTATGGAGGTGGTCTTACGAACATGTTTATATGAAAGTGACATGTTTTGATGCATGTGCTATTCTGCAATGCAGTTGCCCAGAGATCAACCGAATGTTGCTGTTACAGTTTCGGATCTAAGGATTTTTGATTTATTTATTTGCAATTTGCTTTAATAAGGTAAATTACTAAATTACATTTTGTTTAATCTTTGCATTTGTCTTTGGAGGAAGAAAACAGCTAAGGATATTCCTTCCAAAAGGAGTTAAATGTGTGGAGGTGGTCATATCAAGATAATAAAGTAAAAATAAAGCTTAGTTCAACGTGTAAAAACAGCTATAAGAAAGCCATTCAAATGTTGACTTCCTGTAAAACTTTGGTTATTTCTCTTCAAAATTATCATTGAATGACTATTAAAAAAAAAAGTAGGCTATAAAAATACTACTAGTTAGTTTTCCAGTTTTGTTGCGGTGGCACAGAAATGACACACTTCACTTTTAATTTACCATCTGAAATAAGTGCACAAGTGTGTAACTCTGTAAAGATTCCTCACAATATTTAAACCATTTACAAAATGGAGCGTAAAAATTCAATTCAAATACTTGATGTAACATTTTGGTGGTTTTAAACCATATTAGTAACACAAGTTACATTTTCTCAAAAAGGCCTGTAGGGGAATTTAGCCATAAACTATCATATTAAAGGACAATTCAGGGTTAAATACAAGTTAAGCTCAATCAACAGCATTTGTGACATAATGCTGATTACCACAAAAATAAAATAAATAATAATAATAATTTCAACACTTCCCTCGTTGTATAAAACAGTGATGAAACTCTGAGGCACTTACAATGGAAGTGAATGGGGCCAATTTTTAGAGGGCTTGAAGGCAGAATTGTGAAGGTTATAATTTAATAAAAATTCATTTTTATGTTAAAATGCTTGTATTATTTGAGCTTTAACGTTGTTTTAGGATTTCAGGGTTTACAGCGTTGTCTTTGCAACAAATCTGTACATTTGGATATCACGTATGAGTTGGCCAAAGGCTGGTAAGAAATGTGATCACACTAAAATCATGTTAACATGCATATCGTCACACTTCTGAAGCAGTGAGTATAACATTTATGGATTGACCCATTCACTTCCATTGTAAGTACCTCACTGTAACCCAGATTTTTATATATATATACATAAAGAAAGAACGAGTCAAAATATTTTCTTTATCATAATCATCCCAGAAATGCTGTCAATTAAGCTTAAGTTGTATTGAACCCAGAATATTCCTAAATAGATTTGAAATCTATTAGATAACAGCTGAAATCAATCTTGAAAGATAAACTTTTCAAGCTAGACAGGTGGGGATCTGTTAAAATAAACTAGCCGAAGAAGACAAATCCTCTGTGATCAGTGAAATCAGTGTTTTTACACTTTATAAACATGCATCAGACATGAACATTGAGGATTTGAACTGAAAAGGGAAATCCTAGAGAAATGTTATGATGCGTTTCCTGTTAGATAAAGCCATACAACCGCACCAATGAGGTGGCAGAATGAGGTCATCATGTGACCGGATACGGGAGGATTATATCCCCTTCGTTCAACACACAGGCACTCGTAGATGTCCGCTAATGAATCAGCGCACATCTTGTGTGCATTACGATACTCTGTGGTAAACACTCGTACTGGTCTGTAATCTTCTTCTGCTCTCATCCAAAAAACATGTGGTGCAGAGACAAGAATGTGAGCTTTGTTTGAGTTTTGCCAATCCAACGATCAAACGGCATAATTCAACATGAAGCAAGGGCGTAGAATGTAGTAGGGACGCTAGGGACATGTCCCTACCAATATCCAACAACTACTGAATTGTCCCTAGCGATAATTTTGATCTAACAATTAAAATATATAACCACTGTTGTCCATCAGTGTCTTGCGGTTTTTATTTATTTTATTTAACCAGGAAAAGACTCATTGAGATTAAGAATCTCTTTACAAGAGCGTTTTGACCAAATTTGTGGTTAACAGATCTCACAGTGACACCGTTGCCTGGCTGCTCTAGAACCATGGACAGCTCGAAACCTTTATCAACAGGGTGGGATGCTGGGTCAGGTTTTCAGACGAAAAGTGGTGACCATGGATGCATCCAACATGTGTTGAGGTGCACTGTGCAATGAACGCCCAGCTTTTGGCTCTTGGACAGGTGCGAAATGGGCATGGCACATAAACTGCTTGGAAAATCTAGCCAAAGCTTTAGTGAAAAGTGACATTTAGTGGATTGTCATGGTAAATGGTCTGCAACAAGAGTAACCGGAGACGTTTTCTAAAATTGAAGGTCATAAAAAGTCTTTAAAATCTTTAATGATACAACAAAAGTCTTAATTATCATTTAAAAAGGTCTTAAATTTGGGGGTGGAAAGACAGGAATCATGATATGACCCAATGTGATTATCAAACTTCAAAAGAATAAGATTTTGTTAAATAACTGCATGTGCTGCATCCTTAAAAGTGAAGGTGTGGCGTGGTGTTTCCAATCATTAAGGCAACTTTATGACAAGCGATCACTAATGATCAACTGTTGATGATGACGATATAAAGCTGATGAAATATGACAATGTTTACTTTTAATTGTTTACATTGTAATACGTTGTAGATTATTGTAGGAGAGCACATTTTATTTCCCTTATATGTTTGAATTAGCAGCTGGAAGCAGTGAAGCGCAAGCATTTCAAAATAAGAGCGTAATTCAGCTTGTCAAGTGCAAAGTTCTGCGCTCTCAATAAAATATTTTTATTTATAATAGAATTTAATTCAGTATGGACTCTTGAAGCCTTTGTCTGGCCCTCCCCATCACAGGAAGGAAAGACAAACGCACTTAATTTTGGCTAACAATTTTGTAACCTATTGGCAGTTTAACTGGCTTTCTTCCAACACATTATTGGATTAGCACAATCCAATATCGGTCGACCTCTAATTTGTATCTATTTATTAATGGTACTTAAACCAATTTTAATGTGATGTATATGTGGAATACATGTCTTGAGTATTTTAAACTTGCATATAGCCTTCTCCATTTTACTGATAAGCAATGTTAAGGCCATGTTGAACGTGTGCCCTTGTCTGTTTAAGTAAGAGTCTGTGATACATGATTTATTTTGAGATTGTTTTGAGATGGGTTTGTTTTGGTATGGGGATAGGGCATGAAGTTGATTAGCTCAGGTCTTGATAAAGTACTAAAAAGTCTTAAATCTGATTTGCAGCACCCCTACCCTCCCATATGACAAAAAAAACGTAATGTTAACCATTATGTAAAGTAAACATTTTCTTTTCTATAAATGTAAAAAAAAACTTTTCTAAAGATATTGTTGACCAGTTAGACAAAAATTATTTAGTTTAATGTCTCTATAGACATATTTAAATGTTTAAACAAAGGCAGAGACCTCCTTCATGTCGGGATGAATAAACCGGTGGTTTTGCCCTCTAGATTTGTGGTTTTGTAATTGAATGGTTCTGAATGTGGGGCACATTTGTCTTAATTTCAACACGCCTAACTTGAGTCTCGGCCAAAGTCATTCATCATTGTGAATGAAAACAAGCTGAATCTAAAACCAAAGTTTGCTGAGAAAGTCTCTGTTGGTTATTTCCTCTGGTCTTTGTGCCTGCCATTTATTTAACAAAACACAGGAAATGAGGAGTTGTTTTATTTCCTAAGTATTGTCGTAATGCGCCACCATGTTAAGTATTGGATGGATGCATATTGTAATATTCATATGCCCCCAAACTACCTAACAAAGAACTTTTCAAAAACCATGGCTTAAAAGTTATGTAAATGTTAGGAAAACATGTTTATAAAATAATGTTAATGAAATGTCCTCAAGGCAGTAAATGTTTGATAAATGTTTCCACAATGTTAGGTCAAAAACGTTCTTTCAATATTTTTCCACATTTTGGTGACAGCAAGCTAACTGAAAGTACACACAAAAAGGGTCAAGGGTCAACTCATTAGCCATTAGTGGATTTTTAATGTCTTCTTCATATCACAGTGTAATGATTTGAGCAATGTTTATGGCCTCATTTGAAGCCTTTTAAATGTGTTTTAAATGTATAAAGCAATGGAGCAATTAACAGTGGATTATTACTATGGTTACAGGGAATATAAAATCAGTGCACACATTTATAAGTTCTTTCCCATTTTTTCCCCATGACCCTGAACTAATATTTCAATTTTGTCTACATATATATATTATATATAATCTTTCATAGATGATGTGCTCATTAACCCGAAAGAGAGCCCAAAGTCAATGTGTAAATTATTTGCAAAACAACTCTCGCCTAAAATGTATTCATGAGTTTGTAAAACCAATAGATCAGAAAAATCCTAAATTGATGCATTCATTTGTTTGTAAAACCAATTTTAAATATATTATTTGGTCAATTGTAGAATTCATGCATTTGTAAATCCATTTGTTTGCAAAGCATTCTTACATAAATTCTAACATTAATTTATTCGTGAATCATTCCTAGGAAAATTATTGCATTCAAGTGTTCGTAAAAAACATAAATTCGTATCCATTCTTATGTAAACTGTTGCGTTCACGTTTTTAAAAGCATGCTTAAGCCCGCTTTTACGTAAATTGTTGTATTCATGCATTTGTAAAACCATTTGTCTGCAAACCATTCTTATGTAAACTGTTGCATTCACACGTTCATAAAACCACGTTTAAACCCATTTTTACTTAAATCATTGCGTTTATGCATTTCTAAAACCAAAGTTTGCAAAGCATTCTTACATAAATTCTAACATTAATTTATTCGTGAATCATTCCTAGGAAAATTATTGCATTCAAGTGTTCGTAAAAAACATAAATTTGTAAATGCATTTGTTCATAAAAAAAAAATTTTATGTCGTATTTATGTTTGAAAAACCATTAACCTTTTTAAAAAGCCATTAACTGAAAAAACAAATCATTCACAAAAAATGTTTTATTTAAACTGTCGCGTTCATGGATTTGTATTTGTTTATAAACCATTCTTAAGTAAATTGTTGCATTCATGTGTTTGTAAAACAATGTTAATTGTTATATGGTAAATCATCATTCATGCATTTTTAAAACCAATTGTTCAAGAATCGTTCTTACATAAATTGGCACATTCATGTGCTGTAAATGATCTCTGTCATGTATTTATTAAAATCATACAGTTAATATAATGGTTAAGAATGGACATAGGAATGATTTACACAGAAGTTTGTTTGGCTTGTATTTCATGAATGAGGCCATTTGACTTTGCGGGCCTTTGTTGCGACAGTTAATGTAAGAACTGATTTATGAACAGATGTTTTTTTAACAATAAATGGATATGAATATTTATGTAACACTCGTTTTACGAAGAAATAAAACTAAAATTCTTGTGTTCTGCTTGTGTTTCATGAATTGAAAGGCCTGTGTAAAGGGAAAACACTGATTAGTTGTAGATTGACAGGAGGATGAGGAGTGCTGTGGTCACGCCCAGAGTCAGTAGGTGATGTTGGTTAAATGAGGGCGTTCCATCGTGATATACATCATGGATGTATTGAGCCCCACACTGAGAGCAATCTGACCCACACAGTGAACATACAGACATGTCCCGTCTTTTCTCTGATGTATAGGACCGCATAGTCTTCCGTCCTACAGAAGACAAGCAAATGGAATAAGGAGAAGACCGGAGATACATAGTATAACAGAGAAAAATAGGAGGTGCATGTTTGAAATCAGGGAGGTTCGCCAATTACTGTTTGATATCAAAATATTTTTTGTGGAAAAAAGGAAATATTCCCCTTCTGTCACTTACTCGAAGTTGTGTCGATGTAGTGACACTAGGGGTCTCTCTTGAGAGCCTCAGTTACCTCTTATCTTTGAGAAAAGGCCAATGAGAATTGGCGAACAGAATTTTCATGCCGGGACTTACACAGACTCCCGTTCAAGATGCTGATGCAGAAACGTACTCTGACATGCGTCCGGCAACAAGATTGGTTCATGGCAGTAGACCTGAAGGATGCGTACTCAATATTACCCCATCACAGACCCTTTCTATGGTTCGTATTTGACGGCCAGGCGTTTCAGTACAAGGTCCTCCCCTTCGGTCTGTCCCTGTCCCGGTTGCTAGGGTGAGTAGAATCATGTTGGGTTAACCTCCTTGTGGTCAAAGCATAGAGAGAGAAAAGGCTGTGGCTGGCGTGGCCTGCTCCCAGGCTTGTTATGTTGCTTTCCTCCCTCTGGGATGTGGGGAACTATATGATGTCTCTTGGGGCATTGGGGAAGGTTACATGCAGCCTGGTGTTTTTAAATAGGGACCCCTAGTGTCACTACATCGACACAATGTTGATTGAATGACAGAAGGGGAACATCTTGGTTACTGTCGTAACCTCCGTTCCCTGATGGAGGGAAAGGAACGTTGTGTCCCTCTTGCCACAACACTGTACTAAGCTGCTGAAATTGCCAGGACCTTACTCTTGGCTCCTCAGCTCAAAACCTGTCTGAACATACACACGCCTCCCTCCTTTTATACCTGTATGTCCGGGGGAGGGGCATGCAAATTCTGTTCGCCAATTCTCATTGGCCTTTTCTCAAAGATAAGAGGTAGCCGAGGCTCTCAAGAGAGACACCAAGTGTCACTATATCGACACAACGTCTCGTTCCCTCCATCAGGGAACAGAGGTTATGATAGCAACCGAGACGTTTTATGCATTAAATAAAAATACAATGTTCACGTCAACTAAAGTTTGAAGTAAGCTTAAGTTCAGCTAAATGTTTCATACTCCCTCCCATATTAAAATGTTTAAAGGAGTATTCCAGGTTCAATACAAGTTAAGCACAATCGACAGCATTTGTGGCAAAATGTTGAGTACAACAAAAAATATTTGGACTCATTTTCCTCGTTTTCTTTAAAAAAGCACAAATCTTAGGGGGCCTGGGTAGCTCTGCGAGTATTGACGCTGAGTACCACCCCTGGAGTCGCGAATTCGAATGCAATATTTGCTTTTTTTTTTTTTTTTTTTTTTTTTTTAAGAAAAGGAGGGACAAGTTGAAACAATTTTTTGTCGTAATCAACATTATGCCACACATGCTGTCGATTGAGCTTAACTTGTATTGAACACAGAATATTAATTTAAATCACTGATTTTATGTTTTCAGCATTACGTCTTCATTCACAATTTTATATAAATGAATACAGAAAAGATCAGTAAGCGATTTAATCACACTAAAATCCTGTTGACATGCATATTGTTTACGTCTTGTGGCTATACTATTAAAACAGTGTGTCTCTTCATGTTAACAGTTTGGCCCCATTCACTTCCAATGTACATACCTCACTGTAACTTCACTTTTTGCTTTTCTTAAAGAAAAGGAGGGGTGAGTTGAAATAAATCTTTGTGGTAATCAACATTATTCAACAAAATTGATTGAGCCTAATTCTCATTGAACCTGAAATATTATTTATGTAAAACAAAATGTATATCTATAATGTTTAACGTGGAACATTAATAATGACAATTTTAATGGCTTTGCATTGTAACAAATTAAAGGTCTTACGGGGCTCATAGTAGTCATAGATCATGACCACTGCATTCCTGACACTGGCCACCTTGAAGTCCAGAATGGTGGGTATTTCAACACACCTCTCAGATGTGGTGACCTATAATGAGAGAGGACATGAGAACAATTGGAGATGTTCTTATTCTTATAACAGTCAGAGTCTAAATGTAGCTCTGGTGCATCCCAAATGTCTTGATCATCTTTGAGATGTTTCTATGCCTTGATTGGTGTCTTCCTGTGGTAGATTCCATTGAATGGACATGATTTGAAAAGGAACACACCTGTATATTAGTTGCATCCTGAGACAGCATGCCACAGACTATTCATGGACCATGTGATTGCACATAAAAATATACAGGTACACAATAGTATGTCTGTATTTCTATCTGAACTACTGTATACGCTGATGAGCCAAAACATTATGACCACTCACAGGTGAAGAATATAGCATTGCTCATCTCCTAACAAGGCCACATATCAAGGTCTGGGTAGATTAGATGATAAGTGAACAATCAGTTCTCGTAGTCAACGTGTTGAATGCAGGAGAAGTGGGCAGGAGTGAAGACCTGAGTGACTTTGACAAGGGCCAAATTGTTATGGTCAGACGACTGGGTCAGAACAACTATGAAACGGCAAGGCTTGTGGGGTGCTCCCGGTCAGCAGTGGTGAGAACCTACCAACAGTGGTCCGAGGAGGGACAAACCACAAACCGGCGACAGGGTGTTGGGTTCCCAAAGTTCATCAATGCACAAGGACAACGAAGGCCGTCCAGTCTGGTCTGAACCGACAGAAGGTCGGTTTTAATGTTGGCAACAGAAGAAATGTGTCACAACACACAGTGCATCATATCCTGTTGCGTTTGGGGTTGCATAGCCGCAGATTGGTCAGAGTGCCCACAAAGACCCCTGTTCACCATCAAAAGTGACTACAATGGGTACCGTGAGCATTGGAACTGGACCTTGGAGCAGTGAAAGAAGGTCCCCTGGTCCGATGATTCTTGTTTTGTTTTACATCACATGGACTACGTTTACGTGTGCTCCATTTACCTGGGGAAGTGATGGCACCAGGATGAACTGTGGGAAGACGACAAGCCATTGGAGGGAGTGTGATGTCGATTTGGCATGTGCCACCTCCCTAAACATCATAGCAGACCAGGTACACCCCATCATGGCAATAGTATTGCCTGATGGCAGTGGCCTCTTTCAGCAGGATAATGCACCCTGCCACACATTGTTCAGGAAAGGTTTGAGGAAAATGATGAAGAGTTCAAGGTGTTGCCCTGGCCTCCAAATTCCCCAGATCTCAATCCGATTGCACATCTGTGGGATAAGGTGGACCAACAAGTCAGAGCAGATCCACAGCAGCTCCACCTCGCAACTTACAGGACTTGAAGGATCTGCTGCTAATGTCTTGGTACCAGATACCACAGGACACCTTTAGGGGTCTTGTAGAGTCCATGCATCGGCAGGATGGCAATGTTTTGCCGGCACGGGGAGGACCAACAGCATATTAGGCATAGTGTTTTTGGCTCCTCTGTGTATTTCTATCCCTCACTGCTTAATTGTCATTCATTGAAACAAAACATGACTTATAATTCGGCCTACAGTCATGATGCAAACCACAGAGTTTATGGTTGTAAATATTAGGTATGATGTGCGTCCATGAGAGCTTGAGGGAACGTTAAGGTTGAATAAATGATGACAGAATTTTCATTTTTGTGTGAACTATTACTTTTAAGTAAGTAGCAAAGAGAAACCCACAGTGTTTAAGTATAGAATAGCTCGTCCTGGAGGTGTCTCTATTCTTCTGACCACATCATCTGTGTGGATGTTGTCTTGTGCCAAGCTGAAGCCAGTTATTAAACCCACATCCAGTATGGCCATCCCTGTCTGATACAGGCCTTGGTCCTCCCTCAGACTTAAAGTAACAGGAAAAAAGCCTTTAATTGAATTTCAACCCAAAATTAATATTTTAATGACTATTTCAGTCTTATTTCTTTCTAACGGCAAAAAGCGAGGCACCTACCTGAAACAAATGTGAAGATTAGCACGGAATGTGTCAATGTCCAACATGTCTACATACAAATAAAATGCATCATCTGTGTATACGTCATGGCGTCTGAGTGACGTTCTCTGGCTGTTTGTGTAGTAGAACACAGTAAGCTAATAGAGTAAGAGATAGATAGAAAAAATGTATAATCATTAGTGTCATTCATATATATCTGTAGCACAATAATAGTGATGCTTGCCTTAGCAAACAACACTAAAAACTAAAAGATAATGCATTTTTCTGTTGTATTGCCTGCATTACAGACTGGCTGTTTATATGAGAGCGTGTAGTTAAAGGTATAGAAGTGCATTTTTTAATATTGATATAAATTGATATTATAATTGGAAAAACTTAAAGTGTCATCAAGTATTCAGAGAGCTGTGTAATACATGTTTAACATACCTGAAATAGAGCAAAGCCTTTCCCTTCTGCCACCACCTCAATGTGAACCGGGTTCTGTGCCTCCATCTGTAAAGGCAAACATGACAAGGAAACTTCAGTTGTCTTGAAGAATTACTGTAGTGTCATATTGAAGCTAGTTGGGCCTGTTTATTATGACCTCAGAGGAAAATGTTGCTGTATAGTGGCCAAACTGAAAAGATCATCTCAAAGTTTATACAGTATGTGTTTTTCAACTTTGGACAATTTCTTGTCTTAGCGTTTGATTTTTATTAAAACGAACCGATTTCAGTACTTTTCTTTTTGTTTTATGAGGATCATTTGAAATCTGAATAGGAAATTGTTGCAGACCCAAACTTTCAATTTTGGCCATGTCCACACTAATCCGTTTTCATTTGAAAACCATGTTTTGGCCTTCCGTCCACACTGAGATGGCGTATTTGTCCAGAGAATACGGAGCTTTTCGAAAACGCTCTCCCAAGTGGATACATTTGAAAATGCAGTATTCTTGTTTCCGTGAAAACTGAGATATTCAAAAAACATGATGTATTTGGTTTCATGTGACGTAGTCATGTGATCCATTCAACAAAAAACAATCAAGATGGCAGCCCATGTTGTAGCGGCGTTGTTGTGCCTGTTATCGACTTTGATAGCATTGTTAAAGATAAATTATACAAAATAGATACATTGTGCAACCTTCACATTGCATTCCTTCAAAGGCGATGGTAAGTTTACTCGTAATTGCTTTGCAGCGGCAAAACACAAGGACAATTGTGTTTCAGCCCATATGTGGAACATGCGCAGTAAGTGGATTTAAGTGTTTTTATATGTTTCAGTGTGGACGAGCAACGTTTGCCAAATTATTGAAAACGGCAACGTGGACGTAGTGTTTAAAAATCAAAAACACACACACTTTTCAATTTTGGGCGTAGCCTAAAACTGTAAAAACCTATCTTAAAAATATTGAAAAAAATCAGTGACCAATGCCATGCAAGGCACTAGCCTGCCATTGGGAGCAGCTTAGGGTTCAGTGTCTTGCCCAAGGACACTTTGGCACGTGGAGTCATATGGGCTGGGAATCAAACCACCAATCCTGCGATTAGCGGCCGACCGGCTCTACCATCTGAGCCGCAGCCGCCCCTATGCATGAAAATGATTACGATTGTCCCACAGTTCTGGTGTCATTTTCACCACAGCAACCAATTTTACCCCTAAATAAAGTTTGTGTACTTGTTAACCAAGTGGACAAAAGTGTCACTGAAAATCATGCTTGAGATGAATTACAAGACAAGTGATGTTTGATGAAAACAAAGAAAAATCTACGGAAATATATCACTTGTGAGCAGAATGTTTTCATTTGAATATTCTGCGTAATTTCCAATCAAGCTGTAATTTTACAAAATTGTGCAAAAACTGTGAAAACATGATTTAACTGTGTGTATTTAGGATACATTAAAATAATAGCTACGACATGAGACTTACAAGACAAAGGAGTTTTATTCCAATAACTAAAACTGTATTTTCCAGCACATAATTCTCTTAAACACAATACAGAATTTGAGATGTGCTAGAAAATACACTGTGGTGGGAATTGTCATGACTTTCAGAAAATAATGACAAAAATTACATTAATCTCCTGTGATTTGAAGAATCTTTCATGTCTGTTTTACATGGTGCAGGGTGAGTAACACTCTGAAGTTTCATACTTAATGTTAGTGGTTTGTTCAAATGCCTAACCCTAAGTATACTGTCAGCAATAGTAATAGTAATGTAGAGTTGTTATGTACTAACGGACAGGTCTTGGCTCTGGTGCTGCAGGTAATTGGATCTGCTGATGCTGAAGATGGCCACAGTGCCGGTGGGGTTGTTGACTGTGATGGTGAGATCCATGTACTCAGAACTGCTGTATGTGGCGTACACCGAAAGAGCCTGTAACGCTACGACAGTATCCTGACAATGAAGACAAAAACAGAGTACAGACTTTATAATGATACAGCTTCAGAACTGGAGGTGAAAATCAAAGCAGCTGAAAAGGAAAGTCATTTTACAGGCTGAGCTTTGTAAAGATAACAATGGCAAACAGATCAATCGTTCACAATAAGACCAGGATAATAACGCGTTTTATGCAAGTAACTAGGGACAATTTCGATTCCATGTTGATTTCAAGTGTAGAGGCGGATGTTATTAGATAATCTTTCTGTATTAATTACAGGTGTCCAAACATCTCTTTGCAGGTCGTTTAATCTTTAATACACACTCTGCCAAGCACTGCCATGATGGCACATATGCAGCAGGTTTACTTGGCAAACAGATGTTCTTCTCTGAGTCTCTTGGATTAAAGTGTTCTGCTTCAGATGTTATTTTAATGCTCTAATGAAAAGGAGGAGCTTAAACATGAATGCAGGGTTTTATCAAAGCTCACGTCCTGTCCTCACTGAAGTTAGTGTTCCTGAAAGAAGACTTTCAGACCAGAGCCAAACACTCATTTAAATAAAGCATGAGGGATTTTATAAAACTAAAAGGACATCTTACATCTGAACTAGATGGCCTTTCACACATCTTGATTTCCCATTTAAACATTCACCTGCCCACAAATTCACCTAAGATCTGAATCAATGGCTTCGTTCGTAATCATAAATACTAAAACATCAGTTCATTTTTGTTTAGTTTATTTTTGTCAATTCTTAACACGCCATTATTTGAACATAGCCATTATTTCTGCATTTATTTTTGGTGATGCTAATGGGGCAAAAATGATATACTTCACCTTTAAAGCACTACCGCTACAAAAATATTCAAGTGAAAAATACGGATCAAATCTATAATTATAATTGCGATTTTTGAAAAACATTGCAATTGCGATTTGAACTGCAATAACATTTTTATGTTTTTAAACCTTGTGATTTTACCAATATCAAATTTTTTTTGTCCATGCTCTACTGCAAATGGAAATAACGTTCCAGAAAGTGTGTTCAAAAGCATACATCGGGTCTTTAGTGACCCGGGACCTCATTCCACACCCTGTACCTCATCCGAGTTGTGCCCACACCTCTTTAGTATTCCTCAAGCTTACTCTTATTAATAGTGTATCACACACACACACAAATGTGATAATGGCTTAAGTACCAAAAGTGTATAGGGTCATTAAATACCCTAGTATGGGGTTTTTTTTTTACTGTTTTTTGCCCTTCTATAAATTATATTTTTTATGATTATTTCACATCTATATAAGTTAACTATTACAGGAAATCTATTTATTTGTTTATTACAAGAGGAGTGAGTACTATGTTCATACAGGTACATAATATATCACGTTGACTTTATTTTATTTTTTTATTTTTTTGTTTCGTTTTTCTCTCCGCTCTAAGTCCTCGAGGCGGTGTAGTGACTCGCCTCAATCCGGGTGGTGGAGAACGAATCTCAGTTGCCTCCGCGTCTGAGACCATCCATCTGCGCATCTTATCGCCTGGCATGTTGAACGCGTTACCACGGAGACAAAGATAAGTGGAGGCTTCGTGCTATTCTCCGCAGCATCCACGCACAACTCACCACGCGCCCCACCGAGAGTGAACCACAATATAGCGACCACGAAGAGTTTACCCAATGTGACTCTACCCTCCCTAGCAACCGGGCCAATTTGGTTGCTTAGGAGACCTGGCTGGAGTCACTCAGCACACCCTGGATTCGAACTCACGACTCCAGGTGTGATAGTCAGTGTCAATACTCGCTGAGCTACCCAGGCCCCCTCATGTTGACTATCTGAATGAATTAACAACTATGGTCAATTACATTATATAGTGTTCCATATATGTGAATTATGTCTAGAAATGTATTCATACTACACACCTGCATACCTAAAGAACATAAGTATCTTCATCAAAGGCAGTACATACTCTGTCAGTACACAAATTCAAATGCAGCTAATGTTTGAGTGAGATGCAGCTACCTGAGTGGATCCATATCCACCAAGATGGTTCCTCTGTTGGCTCAGCCATTTCATTAGACTGAAACCTTCATAGATTTGTGCCTGTCTGTTCATGGACAGCAGTACATAGGCAGAAATCTCGATGTCCGCTGAGCGAGGTGGCCAAGAATCTAACAGAGAGTTCCAAAATGGCACTCCATCTGAAAGCCACAAAATGCAGGACATTCTGTCATCATTTACTCTTATGTCCCAAACCCATATGACTTTCTTTCTTCTATGGAATACAAAAGGAGATGTTAGGCAGAATGTTAGTGTTAGAGTCACCATTGACTTTTTTTTAATTGTATGAAAAAAAGATACACTGAAAGTGTATGGTGACTGAGGCTAACATACTGCTTAACATCTCCTTTTGTATTCCACAGAAGAAGAAATAAATCATGTAGGTGTATAATAAAAATGAATCTGCAGGACTAGAACGGCATTGACTGTTTCATAGTATATGAAATATATAGATGATATTTACCCCTAATGAGCGCTCTGTTCATCAGCTCTTTGAGGGCAGATGGAGCAGCGTTGCTGTTGGCCAGTGACAGCGCATACGTGACCAGACACAGACTGTAGTTACTGGAGATGCCCTGAGCCAGTCGAGATGTCATGAAACTCAACGCAGACGACACACTACCTTCATATGTGCTCTACCAAGAGCAAAATACACACAATTAGTCTTTTATTGAGTGATCTATCTATCCATGTATCCATCCATCCACACTGTAAATAATAAATGTTTTTTACAGAGAAAATACAGTATAATTTAACATTAATTTCACAGTTTGTACCAAAAGTGTAAAATTCCTCTAAAAATAAATTTAACATTACACATTTACATTTTCAGCAAATATCGCGCATTAAAACAGTTTTGTTTTGAAGTTTATTTGACGCTATATTAGCAACAAAAGATACTGAGTTTATGCTGTACACATAATATGAAGAAAGTAAACTCAAAAAAATATTTTGAGTGTCAAAATTTATCTGGAGTTTAGTAAATGTTATTTTATTTATTTTTTATTTCATGTATTTTTTAATTTTAGTTTATTTTTGCTGCTCATTCAATTTACTTGGTGAAATACACTTACTGTGGAAATTGAAAATTTTAATTTAGTTTTGTGTTGGGAACTGTAAAATATGTCTGCCATTAACAGAAAAAAACATGTAAAAATGCTACAGTTAAAAAGCATTGGTAAATTTAGCATATACACTAAAAATTATAATATATTTAAGAAGATGATACATGTAATTTTACAGTAAAAAAAAAAAAATGTTTTAAGATGTAAAAGTACTTTATAATTAACTAGGGCTGGGTATCGATACAGATTTCCTGGTTCAATTAGATTCCAATTCACAAGCTTTTGATTTGATTCCGATTCACAAGCTTTCGATTTGATTGCGATTCACAAGCTTTCGATATGATTCCGATTCACAAGCTTTCGATAAGATTCCGATTCACAAGCTTTCGATTAGATTCCGATTCACAAGCTTTCGATTAGATTCCGATTCACAAGCTTTCGATTCGATTCCGATTCACAAGCTTTTGATTCGATTCCGATTCACAAGCTTTCGATTCGATTCCGATTCACAAGCTTTTGATTCGATTCCGATTCACAAGCTTTTGATTCGATTCCGATTCACAAGCTTTTGATTCGATTCCGATTCACAAGCTTTTGATTTGATTTCGATTCACAAGCTTTTGATAGATTCCGATTCACAAGCTTTCGATTTGATTCCGATTCACAAGCTTTTGATAGATTCCGATTCACAAGCTTTTGATTTGATTCTGATTTCGATTCAATTCGATTTCAATTCAATTCCATTTCGATTCATATGGGTATATTTCAGTTATAATGTCCCTTTTGATAACACATGAAATAAATTCTCTCCCAGCTAATTCTGTGAATTATACAGGGGACATAACCTAACTAGGTACAATATGAAAATATGAATTTGACTAATTATATATTCTTCATTTTTCTTCATTTTGGATACATTTGAGCTTTTTAAAATGAACAAATCAATTAATTGAATTCATAAATATAATTTGCATATATTATATTTTGTCACATTTTTATTGTTTAATTGCATAATTCATATTATTTACAGATATTTACATTGATTTGTTGAACATGTCCTAAAAAGACTCGAATGTCTTTATCTCATCTGTGTTATGGCTGATTACAATTAAATGTTTATTTATTTTTTGTTATTTATGATCAACGACTGACTTTAAAGAACAGAAAGATTATTAAAAGCAAAAAATTATAAAAAACTATTTGTACTCTCAAAATGCAGTGAAAGATTCTCGAAGCTGAATACTCCACAGCAATCTGTGGCTTCTTATTTGGATTTGACCTGTGAAGTATTGGTTTTTGAGAGTGTGGTGGAAAACCAAACTTTACATGTCAAATCCAAATAAGATGTCCAAACTTTACATGTCTGTCTGTCTGTCTGTCTGTCTGTCTGTCTGTCTGTCACAAATGTATTTGCATGTAAAGTTTGGTTTTCCACCACACTCTCAAAAAAACAATACTTCACAGGTCAAATCCAAATAAGAAGCCGCAGATTTGCAGTTTAGCAAAATATCAGAATAATTCAGTTCATTATCTGTCAGTAATTGATCACACTGCACTCACTCTGTAGTCATCATCCTCTAGAAGTGCTATGAGGACGTATGCAGTGAGTGAAACAGGTCCATCCAAACCTCCCTGGAGTTCTGTGTGGATGACATGACCTGGCTCTTGGAACGACCCATCGGGCTCCTGCTGAGTCACCAGCCATGCAGCTGTCCTCTGCATCAATGTTGGATCAATGGAGATGAAGGTACGAGCCTGGAGAAAACATCTCAACACGAACGCTGATAACCTGATTACCACAAAACACCACACGAAAAAAACACAGATCACTCATACGCTACATTTGTGTTTCATTTTATGACTGAATCGTTTTTGGTTGAACAACCCTTTTTGTCACGCGCATATAATTTGATATGTATGTATACCATGTGCTTCCAGAGTAATCACTGTCTCCAAAAGCACTGAAGGAGCCATCAAGCCTCTGATAGGACAGTTCACTCTCATATGCTGCAATCAAACAAAACAGATGTGTCAAAAGACAATGAGATGATCTGTTTGTCTCTGGACTATAAATCACAACTCTTACCTTCCATCATGTAGCTCATTGCCCTGCTCCTGGTCTGTTCTTCGACCTGTCCTGTGCTCTTTAGGTATTGGAGAACATAAATATTTGGAGCAAAATGGATCATGTTTTGCTCGCCACAACCATAAGGCATCTGAATGAGCGAGTCCAGATTGCCCATGGATGGACCCAGAATGTCACCTTCACAACCACACAGATACAAACAGGGAAGGGTTCAATTATGATGCCTTGAATATGCTAAAGCAGAGTGATAATAGTCAGAAATGCTCTTGGGTTAGAAATATCATAAACTCACAGAGCTGTTAAAATGTGGGGAAATTGACTGGACATACCAACAGCAGACACATGGGCTCTCTGACTGCCGGGTACCACATCTGCAGGAAAACTGAACTCCATCGATCTAGACAGCATTTCCTCCTTATGTAAGATCTCCAGAAACAATGTTTGAGTGAACGACTGCTCCATTCCTTCCGGCTAAAGAGAAATAAATCCACAAAAAGACTTAAGAGGGATTTTCCACTGTCCCAGGTGGCTTTCATTTGACATTTTAATTGTCATAACACACTATTTATAAGACAAGCATTCTGCTCTCCAAAACTTTTACTTTTACTTTCTACAATACTTTTAAGACTAGATATTAAATTGGGTGTATCTCATGAAAAACCAGTCAAGAACATGCCTATGTCATATTTTACTTCAAAAATTATATTATATATTTGTAAATAATATATATATATATATATATATATATATATATATATATATATATATATATACACACATTATTTTTTTTTAGCATTGTGACATTATTTTCATTTCTGTAAATTCGAAGGAAAAAAGTACATTATTTAAATTGTATATATATATATAAGAAATAATATTTAATATTGAAATATTTAAATGTAAACTATTATTGTAATAAATCATGGAGGTATGTGTATTTTTCATTAAAATAATAATTCCACTGTGCCAGAAATCATAATAAAAAACTAAACCAAAAAAAACATACTTAATTTTCAATTTGCAAAATATAATGTTTTATTTTATTTTTCCGATTTTGGGGTGAAATATGACCATAACATGTTTTATGTGAGACGTCTTAGGTTAATTAGACTCGTTTGCAAAGTCTTTGTTCAGATGATCACCTTGACAAGAAGTGTTTGGTAGACTAAGTCTGAGCTGTAGATGGATGTAGCTTTCACAGAGATGGGGATCTCTCCCAGTACAGTTGCTCTGATGGGGAATAAAATGGATGTAACATCCTGACTCAACACTGAGACTTTCCTCACATGGGCCAGAAAAATGTCTTCATCGTCAGCAGCCACAAACTCAAACATCTCACTCTCTGCAACAACAACCAACACCTGTGACGGGGGGGTTAAGAGAGAAAATAGTTACAGGTGATAGTATACCTGATATGAGTTCATTCCATCTTGACTAACCTGATATTCAAAGAACAGTTCACCCAAAAATGAACATTAAAAGTTGTCCATAAGCCTCATTGAAAGTTTTCTTAAGTCATGCGATAGCTTTGCGTGAGGAACAGACATTTTCATCATTAAATCATTTCTGTCAATGGAACATTTTTAGTGAATAATGACTAAAATTTACGTCTGTTCCTCACGCAAAGCTATCATATGGTTTCAGAAGACTTGAAATATAGCACAAAAGTCATTTGGACTATTTTTTGTTTTTATTTAGAGCTTCACTGTATGCTTTCATTGCATGAACATTCTTCAAAACATCTCCTTTTCTATTCCATGGAAAAAAGTAAGTCATGCAAGTTTGGAACAGCATGAGGGTAAGTAAATGATTACAGAACTTACATCTAAGTATTCTCACAGGTATGTTTTCTAGTACCATTCTAGATGATGATGTATTAGTAAATGACACCTGCAAAATATCAATTATTTTACAAACACAAATCTCACTTCCACATCCACATCCATATAGTTGAATAAATAGACTTCCAGTAGCAGCAGTTCTCCACGGATGAGAAACGCCGGGAGATTTAGAGACAGGAAGAATTCCTTGAACACGGTCAGCTGGGAAAGACACTCGTTTTTATTAATCATTATCTTTGGAACTCTATTATATATAATGTATACCAATAATCAGTTATAAATAAACTGCAAACGATGCATTACCTCTACAGGAGCGCTGATGCCTAAGCCAAGATTCTCTGACATCACGATGCCAAAAGCCATCCAAGAGGTCAAGCTGTCTGGTACGGTAAACGGAAAAGACGCTGAGGTGGAATCACTGTAACATGAACAAACACAGAGAATGTTATTGCACAGGAGACTTTATGGTGTCCTCAGTTAAGTCTCATAGTGATCACCTTTGTGATTTCTTGCTAATCCTATCATAAAATAGACAAATTGGTGGACCAACATATTTCCTCCCTTTTACCTCATATTAGCATCCATCCAGATCCATGTTTCAGGGAAGTGTTTTCTCTCTCGTGGTTCTTCAAACATCTCGTCTGCATGCAGAGTCTGAAACAGTTCTTCCCCTGCTGTGGAGCACATGAGCGTTAGTGACAAAACACGAGTAGAATTCCAATTCCATGACAAAAGAAACCTTTTTGCTCTAGATCGTCAGTGTTTTCCTCGTTATTGTTACATATAGAGAATTTGAAACTCCCTCCCTGGATTAATTAATACATTTTTGCATTGTGAAATTAATATCTTGGCAAATAAGCTTTTTTTTTTTAAACCTAAGATGTCACTATAGGCTACTGAAATGTGAAACAAGTCGGCCTTTTATTACTGGAATGTGAAAAAAGAAATATATAGTATTTAAATTATAAAGTTCCGTTCTAAAGTACCACGGTAAAAACACATAATGGTTATATTTGTTGTACTGAATGCAATATGTATAATGTTATATATATTTATTTATTTTTGTACTTTTTTTGGTTTGTTTTTTTTGGGGGCAGGTTGATTTTCATTACTATATTACAGTCATGAGATTTTTTTTCCATTACAGAAAGAGAAACAGGGAGGAGAATTTGCTGATTTATCATTAAAATAATGTAACTATGCAATACATCTTAATGGTCCAAAAAAATGCTTAATTGTATTCTTTTTTTCAACAAAATGGGGTTTCACAACTTGACCTGCTCTGGTGAACAACACTGTGCACTACACCAATCAGACTGCGCATCTCTGGGTGTGCTTGCGTGGGAAAGAACACCACTTAGTGAACAGACGCCACTTCAAGGCACACAGGCGCCTCGTAGAGGAGAAAGAAGGTCCTTCATCAGGGGAATTCGCCACGTGGGCTGTAGCGAGGAGCATGAGGTCCGAGAACCAGGTCTGGGTGGGCCAGTAGGGTGCTACTAGGACGATCAGCTCCTCGTCATCCCTGACCTTGCACAGCATCTTTGCAAGTAAGCTCACTGCGGGGAACGCATACATGCATCCCCCTTGCCACTCCCCCAAGTTCCAGGCAAGGGGGACCATGTGGAAAATCGCGTCGGACGTACTGGCAGGTGGGGCCTCTCGGAGGTATGGACCCTGAGGCGCCACTCGTGCCCGTGCTGAGTCTGGGGAAATCGAAGCACTTACCTGGCTCCGTATACCCACCATAGGAGCGGTCCAGGATGGGGGAGGAGGAAAATCATCCTCACAGCCTGTCGCAGCCGTGCTGGCTTGGGTGCAATTGTGTCACAGCTGGGCGAGTGGGGGGCGGGTGGCCCGCCTCTGGGTCACCATACCTGCCATAAAGTAACGGCACCAAGCGGTCGTGATAACAACAGCTGTGGACACCAAATATGTGCCCCAGGAAGTAAGGAAACTGCTCTTTTCTTGAAAATGTGGGTACCAAAGCCCCTTTGGCCTGCAGCGAAATCAAAAGAAAAGGAAAACAAGGATTTTCCTCCCGGCCCTCCACTGGGGGATGGAGTGTTCTGCTTACCAGCTCCAGGTCTGTAGCGGGTCTCTGTCTCCATGGGTCACCCATCTCAGGGGCGCTTCAAAGCCTTTCTCAGGTTCTTAGCGACGGGCCGTGAAACGGGTGACACCAGCTTCCTGCGGGTGACTCCACGCTGGGGTCGGCCTACTGGGTTGGGCTGTAGCGTAGCCAGTGTTGCCACCGCAGGGGGATGCCCTTGGCGACGAGCAGACAGGGTGCGGATCTTGAGCCACGTCAGGGCATCCATAGGTAGAAGGACCAAGGTGGAGAGATGCTGGGGAAAGCCACAACTGCAATGTTGCCATGGTCATGTTCTCGCAATGAGGACATGACCCATCCACAAACGATGTCTTCATATGGGCAACGCCCAAACACGTGAGACAGCGATCGTAGCAGTCTGAAGCGGAGAGATAGCGACCACAACCAGGAATTATACACAGATGGAAAGGCATCTTTAGTAGGAAATGTTTGCGTTTATTAGGAAGAATATACTCTTTTAGCTGCTGAAGCGCCCTGGGGCGTTCTCTGCACACCACCGGTGCAAGAGGGGGAGAAACCACTGCAATGCACCATAAATCCAACAGCTTGATTTTCAGAGGTGAATGGATCGACAGAGGAATTCAGCTCGCTGAACACTACCGCTCGGCTCCGAAGAAAAAATCTGAATGAGTGGTCGCAAGCCAGCTCCTTTTATACCCGTATGTCCGGGGAAGTGGCATGCGAATTCCACTCGCCAATTCCCATTGGCCTCAAAGATCAGAGATGTTGGGGCTCCCAAGGGCGACCCCTAGTGTCACTACATCGACACCACATCGAGTGACAGATAGGGAACATGCTGTTTAATTCTAATGGTCATGAAAAACAAACATTTGACTGTTTTTGATGCAAGAAATCTTGACTACTAACATTATAAGTTAGTAAATCTTACAAAAGTGTTTTAACTCTTAGTGTTTTACTAAATTTGGCCTTAACACTTACGGAATGTAGGGATCAATTTACTCGTCTCCAGATTCAGTCTGGCATCTGTCAGAACAGTGACACCGCAATTCTGCAGAGTGAAACACAATAACTGTAAACTAATTTCTGTGCTTATTGGTGTGCATACAAATGGACAAGATATCCATGTACTGTGCCTGAGATCAAATCAAGGCATCGGATGACATGGATGTATCTGATCTACCATGAATATAGAGTATGGATCTCCCATTTTCATGCCACTGTAATCCGTCTGGGTCACTTCACTGCTGTACGCCATAAATTCCTTCAGCACCTAGAAAACAACAACAAAAAGCTCCTGATTGCAGATCTTGTATCAGTTTTATGGCTCTCTTAGTATAACAAACATAATATGAATAGGACTGTTCCAAAGTCTTTGATTTGCCATTATAAGCTGCTACTTTTGTCTGCAACAAACCAAACAACAGAATGGAGTCTGTATTATGTAAATCTGTTCACCTAGTTCTGGAAACCACTCTTAAGTTTCTTCTTATTGTCTTGAAATGAGACTTGGGTGTGGTGTCAGTGTTTGGTTGCAAAGAGAAAAACAATGGAAAACCAGGACTAAATCTCAAAAGTTATTTTTCTACACATAAAAATTCAAAAACCTGAATGAGATAAGATATCAGGGGTGAAACTCGGAAAACAAAGGATCTTAAAATCCCTTTGGACCTCCGTGTTGTCGAGCATTCTGTAAAGTGTGAATGGAATAAAGACGTGGTATAAGGCCGTATTACCGTCTTCTCTGTGATGCCATTGTCTGTTTTGGAGTCCAGCGTTCCCTTGTCTACCACCAGAATTCCCACCAGAGATCCAGGCTCGGACACAGAGACAGAGAGAGACACAGAGTCTGCTGGTTCTGCACGGTCCTGACTCCAGCTCAGAGATATCTGAGTTACATAAACACATTTTATATCATTTAGATTTCACGTGATGCATAATTCATACATTTGGTGCTTGCTCATATTTATTTTTCTATTGCTAATATTTTATATACAGTTTGGCAATATGTGAATGTTCTGCGATATTACTGTTGTCCTGAACTCTTACAGTGTTTTTTAGGACTTGTGTGAAAGTCACTTGTAGAGCATCATTCACAATCTCTCCATCTGGAAGTGTGTAGTACACCAGAACACAAGCTGATGGAGTCCAGGAGTGATCAGTTCTCAAACTGAAGGAGAGGGAATCTAAAGTTCCAACATCCACCACTTGACCACGGGACATCACCTACAAAACAGATATTTATTAAGATATTTAAGTGGAATGCTACCAAAATCACAGCATCCTTCTCAGAAAACCATGCCATTCATGTGCAGTGTGTCACCCTGACTTACGACTTTTAATAACAGGACAACTCTAGTCACATTATTTGATAGATTGTGTGTGTGTGTGTGTGTGTGTGTGTGTATACACCGATCAGCAACATCATTAAAACCACCTGCCTAATATTGTGTATTTCCCCCTCGTGCTGCCAAAACAGTGCCAACCTGTATCTCAGAACAGTATTCAGAGATGATATTCTTCTCACCACAATTGTACAGAGTGGTTCTCTGTGTTACCGTAGACTTTGTCAGTTCGAACCAGTCTGGCCATTCTCTGTTGATCTCTCTCCCATCAACAAGGAGTTTCCATCCACAGAACTGGCGCTCACTGGATGTTTTATGTTTTTGGCTTGTGCATAAAATCATGCATTGCATGAGCTTCAGTTAATGTTCACATCAACCATCAGGATGGGGAAAAATGTATCTCAGTAATTTGGACCATGGCATGATTGTTGGTGCCAGATGGGCTGGTTTGAGTATTTCTGTAAACTGGCTAAACAGTAGTCATCAAAGTTTTAATGTCAAACTTTACCTAAAACAAACATAAACAAACACAGAAACAAATGAAACATGTCTCTCTCTCGAACTGGCATCTCCGGCATCAGTGAGCATCAGTTCTGTGGATGGAAATGCCTTGTTGATGAGAGAGGTCAACAGAGAATGTGACCGGTTAGAACTGACAACGTCTACAGTAACTCAGATAACTGCTCAGCACAGTTGTGGTGAGATGAATAGCATCTCTGAATGCTATTCTGAGATGCAGGTTAGCGTTGTTTGGGTGGCCCGAGGGGGGCCTACACAATGGTAGGCAGGTGGTTTTAATGTTGTGGCTGATTGGTATATTTATTAGCTTTCATTGAAAAAGGACATATTTCTTGATGACATGCTTACAATGTAGTGGAATTTGCTCAGGTGAACATTACTCTCTACAGTCAAGTACAGTGGCTTTCCAACCTGCAAAAGTCACCCAGACGGTTAGCATAAACACTTTGATAGCAAAGGGAAATGAGAGCATGCTACACCATTCACAAACAGCTCCAATACCTGAGGCTCACTATCTCTGTGAAGTTGTATGTAGGATTTACTGGGTGAAGAATAACCACTGTACAACTGAAGGTGTTTCGCTGAGTCTTCAAACTGGGCCTGAAACAAACAGCAGGTGGCAGTATTGAGAGATGACAAGAATTAGCTCTAGGCTACATGCTAATTAGTACATTGCTAATTGCAATAGTTACTTGGCTGGTGGTGGGAAGTACATATTTTTATGTATTTTGTGAAACAGTACAACAGTACTGGGACCTGGAGGCAAATCATAAAATTGTGTCTTGATATCATAGATCAGTTTGTTACATCCTGTTAGCAAACTGATAGCATCTAGCTGAACCTTTACCTTATTTGGTCCATATATTGCAACTTGTTAACAACTTACATTTGATTAAAAACACAGCAGCTTCAAAATTCACATTTCAGTTAAGACTGTAATTGTGTAATTTATGTTGTTGGTAAAAGTATTTTCAAGTTATGTTAACCAAAGAGCTTCTTTTTCTCATAAAAAAAAAATAAAAAAATCTGTATGGACCCTTTTCGCAGACTGAGATGATGCATATATACAGAGCCTCTCAGAGGACAGGGATGGAATTTATTTCCGGAAATAGTTTGCATTCCCTCGCAATAAGTTTTGCATGCCTTTGCAATAGTTTGCGGTCCACTGCAATACGTTATGTGTGCCTTCGCAATACGTTTTGCATTCTCTCGCAATAGTTTTTCGTTCCCTTTCAATAAGTTTTGCGTGTCCTCGCTATGAATTTATCATGGTTTTACTGGAGTAACCATATTTTAACCTTAATATTCGTAGTAAAACCATTGTAATAAATCAGGAAAATGAAAACTCAGGTAACAACAATCATAATGTTTTTTGTGGTTTTAATGCAAATACCATGGTCAAACCACAGTAACCAAATACCATAGTAAAACCATGGTTAATACTGTATATGGATACAGTATATTGTATTAAAAGCATAGTTTCAGACCATACGAAATGTGCGTTCTTGTGTTACTGTGGCGGTAACAAACCTCAGTATACAAGGAGGCGATAGAGTTGCCTTCAAAAGTCTGTTGCATTAAAGTGGATTTGTTATTATTCAGGTAAGTTATAAATATATTCACTTTAACTTACTTGCTAAGCAATATTCTCATCAAACTGTTTCTCCCCCATGACTGTAGTAGAAAACTCACCATGGGACCTTTGAGAATGCAGTGTGTACTTGCATTGTGCTATGAATTGCGGTCTGACATGTTTTGGAATGCACGAAATCGAGCTTAAGTAGCTAGAATTGCCTGTATTCACGTACTTGTATAGAATATGTTTCGGCCTTAATGTTTTGTATTTTAGAAGTAACACTTGGCAGTGTTCGTACCTCTATATCAAGTGTGGCGACATCTTCTGAGAGGTGAACCTGGAATATCATTACTCCATCAGCAGTTACTGGAAGCTCCATTTCCTCCACAGGGACATTGTAAATGGGAGTGAAGAAGCTGGAGGCAGTTGTGGTGTTTAGCGTGCGTGGCTCCAGGGATCCCTGTTCATTCCACCTCCACGTCCAGGGGCTGAATTTGTGTTGGGTCACCACCAGCCGCACACTCCTGCTCTTATCTTCAGTGGTCAGGGGCTCGTCATCATAGGTGGATAACTTCAACTTGGGAAAACAGAAATACAGATATTCGATTTTTTAATTTTCTGTAGGAAATGGTGATTAGTGATAGCACTTGCAAATGTCAGTGCCACATTGTCAGGGTGTTGCGATGCAGTTCCTAAGGTGTTCTGATGGCTTTTAACATGTTGCTATGTCGTTATTTGGGGGTTCTGGGTAGTTGCTAGGGTTAAGGTTTTTGCTGGATAGATCCTAGGTTGTATTGGGTGGGTTCTAGGGTGTTCTAGTTGGTGGCTAGAGAATTGCGATGTGTTGTTAGGGTGTTGCTAAGTGATTCCTGTGATCAAGAAGAGGACATGGCCTGGCCGTAATGATGCATGGCCGGCACTGAATAGGCATAGATTTGGTTTGAATATTGGGGGGTTGCAGCGTGAATCATTTACATGTTTCCATTGATCATGGTATAAATATTGGGGGGGTTATACTTGCTTATTTTGATTATTGGGGGGCTACTCCCCAGTAGTCCGCCAGGGGATGAGCAAACTGGCATCCGCCAGTGGGTGGAAGAGCAGTTGAGGACCGGCAACAGCACGTCCAGGAGCCGGCGAGCAAGTTCTTCTCTCTCTCTCTCTCTCTCCTCCCTCTCTGTATCTCCGCTCACCCTTTCCCTTTCCCCACACCTCCTGTCGTCTCTCCCCCAGGTTCACAGGAGCTGGGGTGAACCACCGGCTGACAGAACGGCCGGAAGGGCAGCGTCTCCCCACTAGAGTTGGCGGTGTTAGTTAGGTGTTAGTCAGACCGGTGGCGCCCCAGCCTGAATTGGGTGGGAGAGGAGTGTGATGGTGCATGATGATCAGTGGGAATGCTAGATAAAGGGGAGCCGGAGATGCCAGTTCGAGAGAAAGAGAGACGCACGCTGCCACGTTGCATGTGTGTATGTGTTTATTTATGCTTGTTTTAAGTTAAGAGAGCCAGAGATTTAAAAGAGCCCAGTTTATGTTACTTAGATATGGTTTGGGTCATTCCTTCAAGTCTATCACCCACCAGGTGAAAACCACAAGCCTAATCACTTAGAAAGGTAAAGGCACACCTAGCAACAACAAAGAATACCCTTGTAATCGCAAAGCAACATGGTAACAACACCTCAGAACACCACAGCATTGTGGGGGTTAGTTTATGCACACCTTTCATATCTTCTTCAAAAAATGCTAAAATCTAGTATATTATCAAAACGTTTTATTCAGGTTTGAATGTATAAAGCTTTTCAAATCTCTCTGGCATTAGACGTCAGAATCTGAAATAATAAATAATGCATAGAACAAAAGTCTGAAATATTATGGGTTGAAATGTGGGGTGGGGGTATAGAGAAAAAATATATAGAAAAAAGAAAAAGGGAGGATAGGAAAAAGAGGAAAAAGGAGGGGGAAAATGTACTAATTGCCTTACATAGACTACTGTATGTATTTCAAATGTGTAATATAGGATAGAGATCATAAGGCACTTAAAAATCATATGTAATGTCCTGTCAGTTGTCTATGTATTTTATGTCATTGTTTATATCTTTGTCTATATTTTTCTGTTTCTATTGAGCTGTTTATTGTATTCATTTATTAAAAAAGAAATGTCTTTACCTGAGCAGTGAAGGTCATGGAAGGTTTAATCATCCGTGGATGCTGCTGAAATTCTAGGTTATATTTATTCTTTACAATAGTCACCCTCATGCTGCTGTTGTATGTTAATCCTGCAGAGAGAAATTAGACACAAATCAAAATGAGTGTGTATCTACAACATTACACCTGAAAAGGCATTTCAGTTTATCAGTTTGCTTGAAAGTAAATTCGTATTATTTGTGTTTCAGAGCTAGGTGCATATAGGCAATTTCTAACGCACCTGTAACACTTTCTGTGACGTTCACTGTAATATCGATATATTCACCAGCACTGTCTCCATCATAAAGATATTGGTAATCGACAGACCTTTTGTTCAAGTTGGCCAAATAAAATGTGACATCAGCTGAGCCATTAATCTGCGCAGGAGAAGATACAACAGATTAACAGTTAATCGATCTATAATTTAAGGTGATGCATGTCATTTTTTCCATATTAACATACTTTATAATGCTACTTAATATGTAGAGACTAATTCTATGGTTGATTCCCCCTAACATTTTAAACACTGTGACTCTGTGATGCGATCAAAACATTGCACTGTTCGTTGGCTTGAGTTTGGGGTGGGACTACTTTTCCTTGAGGAATGGTGGATGGACGGGGAGTTTGGGAAATATTTTTGCAATTCCATTTGGAGACAGAAGCAATGCAGAAATTGCACACTTGGTGAGTATAGATGTTTCTGCCAAAACTGTACTCACGGATTCTTCCTGTTCGTAATGCATATCTAGGCCATGGAAACTGTGGACATAGGATATGTTCATTTTCCCACTGATGGGCTTCCCATAAAGATATCTGTGAAAAGGGACAATCAAAGTGTATCTAAAAAAATCCATTGTTCACCTTATCAAGGATCATTGTATAAATAAGGACAAACACATACTTGGCAGTGACCGTCCCCATCAGTGTGTCTTCATAATGCAGGACAGAGGGGACGTCCAACTTTACCTCAAATTTAGGAAGCACTGCAAACACAAAATAATAATTATTAGCGATTAGTAACACATTTAAAGTTAAAGATGTGTAATTTTGTATTGATAAATAATGTCTCCTATCCCAGCTTTATGTGCCGAGACTAATATAAAAAATGTGTATTTGGATTCTGTGATGATCCTAAATCTTGTGATTCAATTGGAGCAAAGCATGGGGGGATTTTATTGGTTCTCACCATGCTAATTATCAATTAGTAGAAGTATAAAATGTTGTGGGTTATTTGGGAAAGCACTGGGATAGTGTTATATCTTAGGAGTGGCTGGTCCCAGTGAGACCTTGTTGACTTTTATTCTCTTTTCTTGTTTTGCTTTTCTTATATCGTGTAGCATAAAGATTTTGTTATAGTTATATTATTTGGTAACTTTTGTGTTGTGTTCATTATCCCTAGACTCATGTTTATTATTTATTGGTTGCAGTGGTATTTGTTTAATTACAATAAAGCCATTCTTCTCTGAATTAGTTAACCCTGTGTCTGATCCCTCTTTTATGTTGCGGCTTGAAACGAGCTAGCCTTGACATAAAATTGGGGGCTCGTCCGGGATGCTACACGTGTAAGTAAATGCCACAATGGAAACACTGTGGCTCTGTGGCACATAAAAATTAGCTTTGTTTGAGAGACCTGACCAGCAAGACACAAGAAAATTAGCTCAACCAATGCCGTAATTTTAAGGCAGGATTATCCGTTAGTCCAACCAATAGAAGTGCTGCACCCTTTGAATTTAATATTGATTTCATGACATAATACTGAACATGTAAGTGATATATTACCATAGTAGTTGACATTGAACTGTCTCTCCTGTACAACATCCTGCATTCAAAAAATAACAATGTTAAAATTGCATTCAAATCAAATAGCAAAATAACTTTACAAATAAATCAATATAAAACTACATTTTTACATTTTCTGATAAAAATGTTAGTGCTGTTGCACGTTCTAAACTCGCTGACACAGTGTTGTGGATGGTTGCCAGGGTGCAGTACTGGGTAGTAATGGATTACATGTAATCAGGTTACAAAAATGGAGTACTTCTATCCATCCATCCATCGTCAACCGCTTATCCTGTACAGGGTCGTGGGGGCTGGAGCCTATCCCAGCTAACAGGGCCACACATATACAGACAACCACTCACACTCACATCCACACCTAGGGCAATTTTTTTTTTTTTTGGAGACATCAATTAACCTAGCCTGCATGTCTTTGGATGGTGGGAAGAAGCCGGAGCACCCGGAGAGAACCCACGCAGACACGGGGAGAACATGCAAACTCCACACAGATAGGCTGGGGCAACCGAAAGTATTGAAAATACTCGTAATCAGACTACAGTTACTTTTTTATAGATTACATGATTACATTTGTAAGGCAATGGCAGTAAATTGCTAATAACTTAAACTAGCTAATAACATTTTGAGCATGTGCTCCTTTTACGTTACAACAGTAAAATATGCACCAAAACTAAGGAACAGGTGATGAACTATTAGTAAGTAGTAAGGGTTAAAAGTATGTATATCAGAGATTTGAGCTGTTAGCATTAACCTATAATATCATTGCTGTTGATTTCAGGTTCATTACTGATTGTTCGTGTAATGTTTCTATTGTTTTATGCACTTAAAATAAACTAGATATGGTGTTTAGATATGGACACCTGCTCAAATATGACCTCCATGGATGAGTCATGAGAAGAAAACCTTTCCTGCGTCCTCACCACAAATTTCAGCGTCAGAAGTTTGCAAATGAACATCTAAACAAGCCTGATGCATTTTAGAAACATGTCCTGTGAACTGATGAAGTTAAAATATAACTTTGTGGCCGCAGTGAGTAAAGGTATGTTTGGAGAAAAAAAGGTGCAGAATTTTATGAAAAGAACACCTCTTCAACTGTTAAGCACGGGGGTGGATCGATCATGCTTTGGGCTTGTGTTGATGCCAGTGGCAAAGGGGAACATTTCTCTGGTAGAGGAAAGAATGGTTTAAATTAAATACCAGAAAATTCTGGAAGCCACATCACACCATCTGTAAAATAGCTGAAGATGAAGAGGATTGCTTCTACAACAGGATAATTATCCTAAACACACCTCAAAATCAACAATGGACTACCACAAGAGGCTCAAGCTGAAGGTTTTGCCATGGCCCTCACAGTCCCCTGTCCTAAACATCACTGAAAATCTGTGGATGGACCTGAAAAGAACAGAGCACGCAAGATGGCCCAAGAATCTCACAGAACTAGAATCCAAGGAAGAATGGCGAAAATACCTCAAACAAGAACTGAAAGACATTTAGCTGGCTACAAAAGCTTTTACAAGCTGGGATGCTTGCCAGGGGGTGTTACTAAGTACTGACCATGCAGGGTGCCCAAACATTTGCTTCGAACCCTTTTCCTTTTTTATTATTTTGAAAATGTAAAAGATGGATATAAAAAAAGTAAAATTGCTTAAAATATTAAGAAATATTAAAATCTTTTGCTCGCTTAACTGTTCACAGCAACAGAAATTTTGATCAGGGGTGCCCAAACTTTTGCATGCCACTGTACACTTAATGCAAATAGCCTCTACCAAATTTTAGACATACTGTTGCTGAATTCATGAGACTTTCTAAAGTGTTCTGAGGGATTTTGGCATGTTAGCCAACCAGCTTTCCTATAGGAAAATCCCATATAGTGTTCTGGGTGGTTGCCTGGTACTTGCTTACTAGCTCTAGTCAAATGAGTCCACCCATAAGTCTCTTTGCCATTATGATGTCTTCAATGTAAGTCTACGTTTTTTTTCCCCCACCTGTTTTAATTACATGTTACAAATTACATGTCAGATCACAACAAGCTGCATGAGTTGACTCATCATTCATGTCTGTAGCACAAACTGATCACTTAGAGGTTTTCAAAAGTATGTAGTTTACTTTAAAAATGCACACAACTCACATTGATTCCAGCTACAATTGTCCACTGGCCGAGAGGTGGGTTCTGAGATAGGTTCAGTTCTTTTGAAACAACTCCTAAAACACCTTCTGCAGAAAGCCACTGTCGAATCACGTTCCCTCTGGGATCCTGCTCGCAATAGACACACCAAAACAAGTTAAGAAGCATCAACGCTGGAGACCCCTGATGAAAAGACTAGCTATGACCAGACTCATGCGCTGGTTTATAATGGTTAGGGATGTTTGACGCTAGTGAAGCTGAAGTGACAGTTTCAATCACCATTCACTTTCATTGTATTGGAAAAAAAAGATGCACAGGGGTTTGAAATGACAAGTGGGTCAGTAAATGATAACAGCATTTTAATTTTTGGGTGATCTATCCCTTTAAGGCACCTACCCTGATGAAAATGTTCATCTTGCCATTGTACGGTTTTCCATCTGGTGTTACAGACACAACCCTAATTTTCACCACATGTCCCGGCTTGTAGTTGCTCTTGTCAGTCTGGATAAAAATGGACATGCACTTGGGGCTAAAGACCATCATGGTGGAGTTATGGAACACTTGACTGGCTCCAACAAACCCCTGAACATTCAGCTGGTATGGATACAAATAACTCGTCTCACTGTAAAATACCTGCATGGAGAAATCCATACATAGGTCAAAGACAGCCTGATATAACATACTAGTTTATAATCAGTGCATTATTTCTAATGTATTTGGTGTCTGAAATATCATGCAGTTCCAAAACTCACAGGAGGGAGAACCATTCGCCTGGTAGAGCCTGTAAAGTCAAAGCAAAGCAGACATGAATACACATTGTTTGTACAGGGAGCAGTTGTACAGCCGTTGCCAAAAGTATTGGCAGTGACATACATTTTGTGTTTTACAAAGTTTGCTGATGTATGTCACTGCCAATACATTTGGCCATGGCTGTATATATAATAATACAATAAAGTAGTGCAATAAAATCAAAGCACCTGCTGGGATGGTTCTCTGCATTTGAGCCACACTGTTCTTTCCATGAATGAGTTCAGATGTGACATTAATGGGATATTCTGTGAGAATAGTGACTGATAGTGTGGTCGGAACTCCACAGCGCAGCACTTTAGAGATGGATATCAGATAGGATGGATTCTGAACTGGGCTAAAACAATCAGAAAATCAAACAGTCGGATTTTTTATGGGTTACACATTTATAACATACCATTTACACAATACATTAGAAAAACTACATTTAAAAACTATAAACCTATTAAGATGATGTCATACTCCTGTAGCTCAACTGGTGCTAGCGGCCCCCAAACTGGTCAAATTTACACCTTACATACACTTCAAGTTGCTTTGGATAAAAGTGTCTGCCAAATGCATAATATAAATATACCAATTTATTGCATTGTAACATTATTTTTAGGACAATTAAGGACACCACCACCCTCAAAATTCTCATTCTTATTAATGCAATAATAATAATAATAATAATAATAATTGAATGTTGTTTAAATTGAACGTATTTTATACAGTACATCATGATATGGCATTTGCTGTACTGCATTTAATATATGCATTCCATTTTACACATAAGTACTGAAAATTTGGATGGGAAACATGCTTCATTGTCATCGCCAATATGCATATAAGTCGGCTTAATCTTCTTCATGTGAAATATACCCTCTTCTTTTGTCTTATGTTTCATGGGTTTCAAACATAGTTACTATAAAAATAAATTAAAGGGGTGGATTCCCTCATTCTCATAAAGGAATATTCCAGGTTCAATGCAAGTTAAGCTCAATCAACAGCATTTGTGAAATAATGTTCATTTCTACAAAAATGTATTTTGACTCGTCCGTCCTTTTCTTTAAAAAAAAATAAAGAAGAAGCAAAAATCACTTACAATGGAAGTCAATGGGGCCAGAATTGGGAAGCTTGTAATTTTATTAAAGCACTTACATTAATCCTCCTGTTAAAAGTTATGTAATATTTGAGCTGTAAAGTTGTTTAAAACGTTGTTTAATGGTTTTAGTGTTAATGTCATTAAGTCGTCATGGCAACAAAGTTTTAAAATTGGAGATAGGTTAGTAAGAGATCATGTTAACATGCATTTTGTTTACATCTTGTGGCTATACTTTTGAAACAGTGAGTATTTGAACATTTATGGATTCACTTCCATTGTAAGTGCCTCGCTGTACCCCAGATTTCTGGCTTTTTTTTAAGAAAAAGAGGGATGTGACTAAATTCATTTTTGTAGTAATCAACATAATGCCACCCCAATGCTGGCTGAGCTTAACTTGTATTGAACCCAGAATATTCCATATAATTATTTTATGAATCAACAATGTTTGTGCCAAAATTCAGCTTTAACTACAAATAAAGCATGGTCAGTTTTCATAAGGGAAAGACAACCACAAAGCTGCAAAGCCTAAAAAGCAAGAAAAAGAAAAAAAAAAAAATATTGTTTTCACTAACCCAACGCGAAAAGAAGAAAAGACAAAAAAGACAAAAGATAAACATGGAATTGGAGGGTGAACAAACCTCTGAGTGCTTGGAGTTCCACAGCAAACTAGTAGAAATCCCAGGACTCCAAAGACTTGAAGCCACTCCATTTGCAGGTGTCAGACTCAGGTGAAACCACAGTTACTGAACAACGGAGTCTAACAGGTGCTTTTAAAGACGCTTTGAACACCTGATCCTTCATCACTCCACTCACCTGTGGAAATAACAAGACATGTGAGGGACTGAGGGACTTCTAGAACGCATTATATAACATTTTCAACAATGAGGAGGAATCAATTAATGAATCTTAATGAAATATTAGATGAGAGGGGAATGAAATGTGAAGATTACAGTGGTTGTAAGATGAATTCAGGTAAATTCAGGTAAAATGGGTCAGATAAGGTTGTAGTGTGTGCAAGGTGGGCAACATAAGTGCCCTGACTTGCTAACTTCCTTATTAATAATACTGATATATCTGTAAGAAACAAATGAACATTAATGTTATAAATCATGAATTCAAGGGTGTAGATTTGGCTTGAATATTAAGGGAGGTTGATTTCAAGGGCGTAGCAGCCGTGGGTGTTATTGCGGAGACATAACACATGTGGAGCACATTATAGTAACCACGAGGAGGTTACCCCATGTGACTCTACCCTCCCTAGCAACCAGGCCAATTTGGTTGCTTAGGAGACCCGGCTGGAGTCACTCAGCACACCCTGGATTCGAACTTGCGACTCAAGGTGTGGTAGTCAGCATTTTTACTTGCTGATCTACCCAGGCCCCATTGTTGTCTTTTGATAAAAGTCATGCTCAGCAGCCAAGGGCACCGTACAACTCCCACTGGGCCCAGGTTGCAGCCATGGGGCCCATTTTCCCCCTATCAATGTTTGCGGGAGGACTGCGTTTAAATGCTTTCAGCGGGAGACGTGGTTGTTGACACGGTGACAGTGCGCAACTGTTAAAGGCGTGCACATGCAAAATTTGTATTATTGTAACTAATTAATTACAGTAATTTATTCATGACCAGCTTGTGATCAGGCTTTTATTGTCATGTATGAAACAAAAAAAGTGCTCCACAGGATGCCTTTTATTTTTGCAGCTAATTTAGCTAAATTTTGAAATTATTTTGCAATACTTGAATCTTTAAATGTAAATAATACGTATATATTAATATAATACTTATATCATACTTATATATTAATATATAGTGTAATATATTAATACTGCCGCACTGTAAGGATTGGGTCTGTAAAACAACTCAAAACAACTTTTTGATGAAGGCTGTATAATTGCTTGGCCACTGCAACAGAGCAGGGCAGATAAAATGTTCTAAATTGACATGAGATATGTTCATGTTTAATTTCATTGAGAAATGTAAACATTATTATAATAATCCATATTCAAGCCTAGATGTTTCATATTTATGTTGAATTAAGTCTAACTGTCCAGTTTCTCTCCCCCATTTTAGCTGAAGACATGGACATCTGACAAATAAATGCAGGTGGACATCTGACAAATAAATAGCAATTGACACTAAAATGTGAATTTTGTTTAAAAAAAAAAAAAATTAAAAAATATAATTATTGAGACCTGATTTACCTAATAAAGAAAAAAATCACTTTTGAAAATTTAGCAATATAAACATAGCCGGTTTACCTGAATTTATTAGAATGAACCCTATTTGAGATTTCTAATACTGTCTTAAACGTTTTAAACTGTTTTTATGCTACCCTTTAAGAAAGCGATAAAACTGTCAAGATAGTAGTGAAATTAGTTAACGGTTTCGAAATGTCTACATTCTCTTACTCCTATGTTTTAACCAAATTAATTCTAATATTTTTTGTTTATTATTCAATAATATGGTGAAATAAAAACGAACATAATTTAAGTACACGTTTACTGAGTAACGAGTCATTTCCCGCTGAAGCACTGCATGTGTATCACTCCATCATGTCGATAGAGGACGCTGTTTAAAAAGGCAAAGATACGTCACACGTACATGTACGTATGACGCAACGGTGAAAGGTCAGAGCGACGTCCTGCACGTGCACGGGAGAATGACAACATTACGAGCTTTTACGTGCGATGATCTTTTTAAATTCAACAATATGTGAGTTTTATACTTTGTATAAACTTATGTAATAATCACCGATAATAAACGCGTGGTACAGTGATGGTAATTTAATGATATGTACAAGAATAATAAAGGCACTATGCTAGTATATATATGTATTGTACTACGAGCATTGTACTTTTGAGTTAGTGTGCTGTTACAGAGCTGAATATTTACAAACAATAACGTGTTTGAATATTTATTGTTATGTTTAGTGTGTCATGTCACCTTTAATAGTGTGTATAAGCTAATCACTATCATAAAAGTGGCATGGAAAAATATGAACATGGCATTTATTCAGTAGACATGGTATTACTATCTGATAGTGATACCCTCACTGTACCATAGTATTGCCATAGTACTTTTTTGTGCGAAATCTTATGTGATGTGATCATAATTAGTCATGTGTATATACAGTTGAAGTCATAAATTTACATACACCTTAGGCAAATATATTTAAACTCAGTTTTTCACAATTCCTGACATTTAATCGTAGAAAACATTCCCTGTCTTAGGTCAGTTGGGATCACTACTTTATTTTAAGAATGTGAAATGTCAGAATAATAGTAGAGAATTATTTCTTTCAGCTTTTATTTATTTCATCACATTCCCAGTGGGTCAGAAGTTTACATACACTTTGTTAGTATTTGGGAGCATTGCCTTTAAGTTGCTGGAATTTTGTCCCATTCCTCCAGACAGAGCTGATGTAACTGAGTCAGGTATGTAGGTTTTCTTGCTCGCACACGCTTTTTCAGTTCTGCCCACACATTTTCTATCAGATTGAGGTCAGAGTTTGTGATGGCCACTCCAATACCGTGACTTTGTTGTCCTAAAGCCATTCTGCCACAAATGTGGAGGTATGCTTGTGGTCATTGTCCATTTGGAAGACCCATTTGTGACCGAGCTTTAACTTCCTGGCTGATGTCTTGAGATGTTGCTTCAATATATCCACATAATTTTCCTTCCTCATGATGCCATCTATTTTGTGAAGTGCACCCGTCCCTCTTGCAGCAAAGCACCCCCACAACATGCCTTACGTTTGGGATGGTGTTCTTTTGCTTGCAAGCCTCACCATTTTTCCTCCAAACATAGCGATGGCCATTATGGCCAACAGTTACATTTTTGTTTCATCAGACCAGAGATAAAGATATTTGTTCCCATGTGCACTTACAAACTGTAGTCTGGCTTTTTTTTATGGTGGTTTTGGAGCAATGGCTTCTTCCTTGCTGAGCAGCCTTTCAGGTTATGTCGATATAAGACTTGTTTTACTGTGGATATAGATACTTGTCTACCGGTTTCCTCCAGCATCTTCACAAGGTCCTTTGCTTTTGTTCTGGGATTGATTTGCACTTTTTGCACCAAACTACATTCATCTATAGGATAAGACATCTCTAGAAACATTCCTAAGCGGAATGATGGCTGCGCTGTCCCATGGTGTTTATACTTGCTTACTATTGTTTGTTCAGATGAATGTGGTACCTTCGGGCATTTGGAAATTGCTCCCAAGGATGATCCAGACTTGTGGAGGTCCACAATTGTTATTCTGAGGTCTTGTCTGATTTCTTTTGATTGTTCCATGATGTCAAGCAAAGAGGCACCGAGTTTGATGGTAGGCCTTAAAATACATCCACAGGTACACCTCCAATTCAGTACACCTCATATCAGAAGCGCATTGGCTAATTGGCTAAAGGCTTGACATCATTTTCTGAAATTTTCTAAGCTGCTTAAAGGCACAGTTAACTTGCATGTAAACATCTGACCCACTGGAATTGTGATCGTCAATTAAAAGTGAAACAATCTGTCTGTAAACAACTGTTGGAAAAATTACTCATGTCATGCACAAAGTAGATATCCTAAATGACTTTCCAGAACTATAGTTAGCTAATGTGAAATATGTGGAGTGCTTAAAAAATGTGTTTTAATGACTTCAACATAAGTGTATGTAAACGTCTGACGTCAACTCTGTGTATATATATATACAGGTCCTTCTCAAAAAATTAGCATATTGTGATAAAGTTCATTATTTTCCATAATGTAATGATAAAAATTAAACTTACATATATTTTAGATTCATTGCACACCAACTGAAATATTTCAGGTCTTTTATTGTTTTAATACTGATGATTTTGGCATACAGCTCATGAAAACCCAAAATTCCTATCTCAAAAAATTAGCATATCATGAAAAGGGTCTCTAAACGAGCTATTAACATAATCATCTGAATCAACTAATTAACTCTAAACACCTGCAAAAGATTCCTGAGGCTTTTAAAAACTCCCAGCCTGTTTCATTACTCAAAACCGCAATCATGGGTAAGACTGCCGACCTGACTGCTGTCCAGAAGGCCATCATTGACACCCTCAAGCAAGAGGGTAAGACACAGAAAGAAATTTCTGAACAAATAGGCTGTTCCCAGAGTGCTGTATCAAGGCACCTCAGTGGGAAGTCTGTGGGAAGGAAAAAGTGTGGCAAAAAACGCTGCACAACGACAAGAGGTGACCGGACCCTGAGGAAGATTGTGGAGAAGGACCGATTCCAGACCTTGGAGTAGAAACATCCAGAGCCACCGTGCACAGGCGTGTGCAGGAAATGGGCTACAGGTGCCGCATTCCCCAGGTCAAGCCACTTTTGAACCAGAAACAGCGGCAGAAGCGCCTGACCTGGGCTACAGAAAAGCAGCACTGGACTGTTGCTCAGTGGTCCAAAGTACATTTTTCGGATGAAAGCAAATTTTGCATGTCATTCGGAAATCAAGGTGCCAAAGTCTGGAGGAAGACTGGGGAGAAGGAAATGCCAAAATGCCTGAAGTCCAGTGTCAAGTACCCACAGTCAGTGATGGTCTGGGGTGCCATGTCAGCTGCTGGTGTTGGTCCACTGTGTTTTATCAAGGGCAGGGTCAATGCAGCTAGCTATCAGGAGATTTTGGAGCACTTCATGCTTCCATCTGCTGAAAAGCTTTATGGAGATGAAGATTTCATTTTTCAGCACGACCTGGCACCTGCTCACAGTGCCAAAACCACTGGTAAATGGTTTACTGACCATGGTATTACTGTGCTCAATTGGCCTGCCAACTCTCCTGACCTGAACCCCATAGAGAATCTGTGGGATATTGTGAAGAGAAAGTTGAGAGACGCAAGACCCAACACTCTGGATGAGCTTAAGGCCGCTATCGAAGCATCCTGGGCCTCCATAACACCTCAGATGTGCCACAGGCTGATTGCCTCCATGCCATGCCGTATTGAAGCAGTCATTTCTGCAAACGGATTCCCGACCAAGTATTGAGTGTATAACTGAACATAATTATTTGAAGGTTGACTTTTTTTTTTAAATTAAAAACACTTCTTTTATTGGTCGGATGAAATATGCTAATTTTTTGAGATAGGAATTTTGGGTTTTCATGAGCTGTATGCCAAAATCATCAGTATTAAAACAATAAAAGACCTGAAATATTTCAGTTGGTGTGCAATGAATCTAAAATATATGTAAGTTTAATTTTTATCATTACATTATGGAAAATAATGAACTATCACAATATGCTAATTTTTTGAGAAGGACCTGTATATATATACCTTGAATGTACAGTAAGTCGCTTCTGCCAAATGCATAAATGTAAATGTATGTATTTTTCTCCCACAGTAACCTGGACCCATTGACAGAGACTGTATCCTTTAACAGAGACTTTTTCAGGAGATGGAGGATGAATTTCAGATGTAGGACTGGATGACACATGCAGGACTGTTTTGTTCCTCCTCACTTTTTATTTGCATTATTCTGTTTTCCTTGACCTTTATTCTTTGTACAGTATGGCATTCCCTTTTACCTGCAGTATTTGGCTCACTGGCCGGAGTATTTCATCGTAGCTGAAGCTCCGGGCGGTGAACTGATGGGATACAGTGAGTGACTTTCAAATGTGTCATTCCACCTCGCTCTTTCTCATCTCTTATTTATGACATTATCTAATTTTGTTTAGGGATAGTTCACACAAAAATTAGAATTCTGTCATGATTTATGAATTACTCACCTTCATGTTGTTTGTAACCGGTATGACGTTCTTACTTCTGTGGAACACAAAAGGAGATGTTTAGCATACAATGAAAGTTAAAAGGGACGGATGCTGTCAGGATTGTTAAAGAACAAAAAAAAGAAGAAAATTTAGAAGAATATCTCATCTCTGTATATCCTCACAATGCAAGTGAAAGGTGGCCAAAATTTGAAGGTTAGCATAAAAGCTCTAGTGGATAAATCCATGTCTTCAGAAGCGCTTGGTGTGGGTGAGAAACGGATCAATATTTAAGTCCTTTTTTTACAATAAATCTCCACTTTCACTTTCTTTTTTTATTTTAGAAGATTTGTAATCTTCATGCATATCGCCATCTGTTGGGCAGGGAGGAGAATTTATAGTAACAAAGGACATAAATACTGATTTTTTTCTCACCCACACCTATCACATCACTTCTGAAAATAAAGGTTTAACCATTGGAAGCGTATGGATTACTTTCATGCTGCCTTTATGTGCTTTTTGGAGCTTCAATGTTCTGGCCACCTTTCCCTTGTATTGCATGGACCTACAGAGCTGAAATAATCTTCTAAAAATCTTTGTTTGTGTTCAGCAGAAGAAAGAAATCATACACATCTGGGATGGCATGAGGATAATTGATGAGAGAATTACAGTTGAAGTTTAAAGTCATTAAAACTCTTTTTTTTTTTAACCCCTCCACAGATTTAATATTAGCAAACTATAGCTTTGGCAAGTCGTTTAGGACATCTACTTTGTGCGTGACAAAAGTAATTTTTCCAACAATTGTTAACAGACAGATTGTTTCACTTTTAATTGACTATATCACAATGCCAGTGTGTCCCCAAAACATTTGACCCAAGTTAAACAATTTAAAGTCAATGCTTCCAAACAAAGTGTATGTAAACTTCTGACTTCAACTGTATAATTTTTGGGTGTAATATTCCTTTAAACTGTATGTTAATTGTTATCTTGTAGTCATGGGCAAGGCAGAAGGGTCAGTCGCCAGGGAGGAGTGGCACGGGCATGTGACGGCTCTCTCTGTGGCACCAGAGTTTAGACGACTGGGACTGGCTGCCAAACTCATGGAGATGTTGGAGGAGATCTCAGAAAGGTAGAACATCTGTGTGAATCTGGATCAGATACACTAGGTCATGGAGAAGTGATTCCTCTAAATGACTATTTTCATTCTTTTCTCTTTAGAAAGGGCGGATTCTTTGTTGATCTCTTTGTGCGAGTGTCCAATCAAGTCGCAGTGAAAATGTACAAACAGCTCGGCTACAGCGTATACAGAACAGTGATAGAATATTACTCAGCCAGCAACGGAGAGCCAGATGAAGACGCTTACGGTGAGTCATTCACTTGTTTACCCAAAAGTTATGTCATAATTTACTCACTCTCATGTTGTTCCAAACCCAAATGACTTTCTTTTGTCAGTTGAAGACATTAACCTTACATTGCGTTAAGCAGCACTCAGATTTTCTTCAGAAAATGTCAAAATAGTGTCAAAATCTTTTATTTACAGATATGAGGAAGGCTTTATCCAGAGACACGGAGAAGAAATCCATAATCCCGCTTCCTCATCCTGTCCGGCCAGAAGATATTGAATAACACTGAAATGTGGCTCTCTGAATTCATCAGCATTTAACCAGGAAAATAGAGATTTCATTTCAAACTGTGTTTATAGATCATTTCATTGTCAGAGAGTCACTTGTCTTTATTTGATTAGTAATACTGAAATGCAATGACTTTAAAATTATAGTTACATTAAATAAAGGTCAAAGTCAAAACTTGCCTGATTGTCTTTAAAAAAAATAACAAATAAAAAAGCAGATAAGTGACATGAAATCCCCATGAAATCAAAACTGGAGTTTTGTGGCTTTTAGTCCAGGTTTGTTTGCTTTAAAGCCATCTATATGCTAGTTGCTCATATTTATTTTCTTTTTTTTTTTAAGTTGACAAAATAAATGTGAAATTATCAGGGAGTTTTAAAGTGGTGTCTTGCAGGCCTGGAAAAGACATGGAAATGAATGAAATCTCAAGTCATGGAAAAGCCTTGGACATTTCTATAGAGATTAAATGCGTTTGTTGTTTTTAACTGCTCTTAATGATTTAACAGACTAGCATTCGCTAGCCATAACAATATCTGACTGGCAGTGAATACGTTGGAGTCATTCATTGAAATGTACTTGGTCAAAATGGGTCAAAAATCAGTCTATATGATTAATTTACAAATCCATCTGAATCAAAATGATTTTTAAAATTGGTATATGATTGTCACAAATGCCTGGAAAGGCCATAGCAAAGTCATGGAAAAGTCAAAAACCCTTTTGACGAATACATTCCCATGATTTATCAAGACGTTTGTAATTACTGGAAATTTCGTTTTTATCATTTCAGACAATTGGCTAATCATTTAGACCAAACTGTGAACCATTTCAGCTCATTCATAGACAATAATTGACTCCAAAGAATGATTCGCTCACAAATCGAATATCACCAAGTTGTGAAAGAAAGTTTCACTCTACTCAAGTTCTATAAAGTTGTGGTCACATATTCTCTTGCCGAAATTGTCATCTCGATGGTCAATCCATGCAATCGTGAGTTTCACACAATGGACTTCCGGTGGTGAATAATTCCCCCTTGCAGATTTTGCTTGGACTTCAAGTTTGTTTAACTTTGAGAGGCGAATTCTGCATGTTTGACCAATAGGAAGATGCTTGGTTTGGCAGTGACCTCTGTGTGGGTAAGTGTTACTCTAAAAAAGTAATTAATTACTAACCACTAATTACGTCTTCTACAGTGTAATTAGATTACTGCACTAATTACTCTGAAAAGTAATTGCATTGCTAATTACTTTCTAAAACCCTTATCGACCTCCACCAGATGAAAAATACAAGGATAGACATGAAACTGTCTTTTAATTCTTTCAAATGAATCATATAAAACTAAAGTTATTCATGAAGTGGCCAAGAATTTAAGGGGGCAGCGTTAAATTATAAAAACATACATTTTGACATTAGATGTTAAATTTAGATTTTAAATTCATGATTGTTTTATATAGAATTGTTCTATAGTCCATAAAGTATTTAACGCTATTACATCAGAAGAGACTGTAATTAAATTCATGAAAAATTAAGAATAATCCCTTACTTTACTTTTTAATTAAAAAGTGAAGACTTTCTCATAGTCCAAAAACCCAGAGGAGAATTCACCATGGGTTCCCTCTGGATTTTTCACATTTGAGGTATGACCATTTTTAATTTATGTTGTAAAGAAAACGTCCACGTATCAAGTATTGTGTACAACAAACGTTATTTTACACACAAGTTCAAAAAGCCAATTATAAAAACTCATAGGAAAATCCCCAAGGAACCCATGGCAAAATTAGACTTCCGGGTTTGCCTACAAAATGACGTCACGGATGAACAGCTCTATTATTTTTTGCTGGTTTTACACGCGCTCAACATTTGCCCACGCCACCTTCGCCCTGCCCACACAGAGGTCACCAAACCCACAGATATCTATACATCTATGACCAACCCAACCAACTTCCTATTGGTCAACGCGCCAAATTTGCCAGTCAAAATTCACCATACTTGAACTCCATGCAATGTGGAATTCTATAGTGCCAAATTCACGATTGGTTGGATTCCCATTGAGATAACGGTATTTTGCCCGCAGAGTTTCCATGAACTTTCCAAGCCTAGAAAACACAAATGAATAATTCCCTGATATTTTCAAGTTTTCCATGACTTTGGAAAATCTTTCACAGGCGTATCCAGGAAAAACACTTTGTTCGTCACGCCATTTCACAAGTTCTTTAACAAAAACAGCAATCTGCACAAGCGTGTTGTGGTTCTCACCTTTATTTTGTTACAAAAAAGAGACAAACACAAAGACAAATAATGGGGTAAGGTTCTAGATCATCGGCGTTCATAAACCACACAGGTTCAATGTTTTTCTGCGTCTGTTTTGGTTTGTTCCGTCTTTCCTTTGTCATCTTTGCGGTCGCTATCACTCTCACTATCACTGCTAGAACTGCTACTACTCTCATCATCATCATCATCATCATCATCACTACCGTCATCCTCGTTTTCCATCTGTTCTCTTTGGGCCACGGGTTCCTGCTCCTCTGTTTCCAAGTTCTCTCCTGGTTCCTGCCCTTGGGGAACCTGCGGTTCTTCTTCTTCTTGTTCTTCTTTCTCCTCCTCTTCCTCCTGCTGCTGTTGTTTCTTCCACATCTTGGCCATAGCCAGCAGTTTGAGGTTAGGCTGGTTGGCAGCGTCCTCAGGGAAGATGTAATCGTAATATTCCTCCCAACCTGCATCCGACTGATGAACAAAACACAAAAAGACAAACCGTTTGGAAAATCAACATCTACCATAATCAGATCAAGTTTGTTTTTAGATTATTTTTTTATATGACACAGTAACAATAAAGATCTCAATTAGTCATGCAGCTTTAAACCGCATCTCAAATTTGAACGCAACTATTTAAATCCTATAAAGCTTGAAAACACCCAAATGTATACAATTAAATCAAAAATAGTGAATACGTATTATTGTTTTGTAAAAATTACTGTAAAACATTAGAATAATAATTTGCATTTGACTACAAATATACCAAAATTACACACAGGTATCAGTGTAGGGTCTCCAGATTAATCCGTGAATTGTTTATCAGACTGGTTTATTTAAAAGAGCGATGTCAAACGTAGCTGTATAAACCATTCTTTAAGTAGGCCTACTTTAAGGAATAAATATTTGGACATGGCAAATGCAATTCTATTTACAGCCCTCAGCAGCATTAACTTAAAAGTCGACATTTCGAGTCAGATATGACGAAAATTAAGAGTTTGCAGATTTGTTTATCATTCATTTGAATGTAATTCTATATGTCTTGCATTGGAGATTCAACCGAACCGGCTCATAAAGAGTCATTTGTTTAGGAACCGGACTACACTAGTCACACTGTAGATTCAAAAGAACCAGCTAATAAAAATATTCACTGTTTTAAAATCGCCAGACAACTATAATGCCACTGGAAAATGAAGTTAAGTAGCACCACTACTTGTAGTTAATTCTTCCCCAACATTAAACAGTACATATGATGTCAAACTCTCACCCCATCCTCTGCCGTGACCTTCCTCCTCTTCTTCACCTTCTCAGGCAGGAGTTTGCGGACTCTTTCTCTGTTGGCCAATGTTCCAAACTCCTCCTCATATTGTCTCCAGGACTCCATTAGCATCAGGCGTTCCTCCTTCTCCTCGCAGCTCTGCATGCTCTTATTGGCCTCCTCATAGATCTGTCTGCATCTCTGCAGTCTATCTTCACTGTCGATGGACAGCTCAAACTGAGCATAGCTGATCCAGACCTGCATATTAAATGAGAGTGGAATAAACTGCTTTGCAGATGTTTGTTTGAAATGGACACAATGCGTTATTTAATTTGCTTACTTTGACATGTTGAGTACGCTGTAACAGTCTCTTGTAAAGTCCTCGTGTGTTCTCATATTCTTCTTGCTCGATCTCAAAGTCTATATATGACTTCCACAGCACCTGAATTAAACAATTCAGTTAGTGATACAAAACCGTTCAAGGAATAAGGACTTCCTTTTTAAGTTGTTAGCAAATATATGTGATGTTGAACTGTTGACCTCTGGCATGTCCAGTCGTGGTTGTCCTATGGCCAATTCAAATATGGCTCTGGCCCGGTCTGTGTCTCCCAGGATGGACTCCAGCTCGGCAAACTTGATCCAGGTGGTGCAGTTCTCCGGACTGAACTCCAGGTACTTCTCATACAGCTTCCGGCAGCGGTCAAACTCTCTCAACTGTAGCTCCAGCTCGATGTAGCCTTTGAACAACTTGTTTTTGGGACATTTTCCAATAGCTGTGCCCTGACAGTAAAGTAGTCAGGGGTCAAACTCATTATCATTCATGTAGGGAGAGTATACTTTTATTATTATTATTATTATTATTATTTAAAACTTACCAGGCCTCTTCTACCATTTTGCAAGTTCTTCTGTCTGATTTCAAACTGACCGTATAAAAGCCAAATCTTGGCAAATGTGAACTGAGTAAAAAAAAAAAAAAAAAAAAAAGATTAATAGTTAGATAACAGATAAAACACACCATTAAGCAGTCTAAAAAATGTAAGCTGTTGTTTGAAGTTGTCCTCAGGGTGCAGAATTGGGAATTTACACATTCTCCCAAGTTAAAGGTATAGCACACCAAAAATTTAAATTCTCACAACATCTACTCGCCCTCATGCCATCCTAAAATCTACATTCTTCTGCAGAACACAAAGACCCCGCTTCCACGTGGTATTAAGATGGGTTACGGGCGATCCGATCACATGTGGTCAGTCAAAGGGTTTGTAATGACATGAGGGTTAGTAAAGGATGACAATTTTCATTTTTGGCCTTTATCTACCATTATTACATCCACCTGTGTGTAGAAATGTCATTTTACCTTCTTGTGTGGTATCAGCTCCAGGCATGCCTGGTACACCTGCCTTGTTGTTTCTGGGTCCTAAACATATGACAAATTAAACCCTATTATATAAAATACTAGACATCTTATTACAGATGAAAATTACACCAATCTATCACACCTTGACTTCCAGTTCTTCATAGAGAGCATAGTTTATCCACAGGTAGATGTAACGTCTCCAGTGTCTTTTTTCTTGGATGGGGGGAATGTTTGCTATCGCTCTTTCATACACTTCTCTAACGGTATCTGTATCAGCATCACTCTCCACCAGACGCAGGTAATCAAACCAAGCATCATAATTGTGTGGGTTTGCCTTTCAAGGAGGAAATGTCAATACGTTTAAAACATCAAATTAAGAGTTTTTTTTAGAGCAATAGTAAAAGAAATACCACTAAAACAAGTCTTTTGGATATTTGAAATACCTTGACCTCCTCCTCGTATTGAAACCTCCTTTTGCTGACAATCACATCTTCGATTCCTCTCCTGTCCCCAAACCTCTTTTCAAACACGGTGTAGTTCTTAAACAACTCTTGGGCTTGCTGTTTGGGAATTCTGTCCAAAGCATATTTATAGATGACCCGAACTCTCTCAAACTGAAAAGACAGAGTGAACGGTCACGTGTGAAGAGAAAACAAAAGACGGGTCTTGTGTTTTCTGTATAACATGACTGCACGGTGTCATACCTCTTTCTGTTTCTCCTCAAATCTGGCAAAAGCCACATAGAGGTTCTCGCTGATGTGATCTTCTCCAAAAAACTCCACAGCTCGCTCGAACACTTTCCTCCCAAGAGCGATGTAGCCGTGCTTCTCTTCAAAGTGAGCATACTTGATCCAGTTCTTCACTTCAGGATGGACCATTACAAGTGCAACCGCTGTTAAGGAACTAATTCTCAAGTGAGAAACGTGAGAAATTTCAAGTTTAAAAAAGCAAAAATTGCGGTTACAGCACTTACAATGCAAGTCAATGGGGCCAGTAAATGGTCTGCACTTATATAGCGCCTTTTTAATCTTTGATGTTACCAAAGCACTTTACACTGTGTTCAGTTCACCCATTCACACACACATGGCGCTGCCATTGGGAGCAACTTGGGGTATTAAAATACACACTGTTTACAAATAGCCACAAGATGTAAATATTACACATAAAGCATAATGTTAAACTCTTGTTTACCATGCTTTGTGGGTGTAAATTTTTTGCTGTGTCATCACCTTTCATATCTATACAACCAATGTGTTTGATTAAATAACTATTTAATCGACTGTAGCTCATGTGGTAGAGCGGGTCGGCCACTAATCGCAGGGTTGGCGGTTCGATTCCTGGCCCACATGACTCCACATGCCGAAGTGTCCTTGGGCAAGACACTGAACCCCAAGTTGTTCCCAATGGCAGGCTAGCGCCTTGCATGGCAGCTCTGCCGTCATTGGCGAATGTGTGTGTGTGTGTGTGTGTGTGTGTGTGTGAATGAGACACAGTGTAAAGCGCTTTGGTAACCACTAAGGTTAAAAAAGGCACTATATAAGTGCAGACATTTACCATTTACTACTAGAGCACAAAATATTTTGCAAAAGCACAGAATTCTTCATAGATCTAGCCTCTAAATTTTGCTCTCAAAGTGAACCAGATTGATGCATTGAACTTTAAAATGTAAAGCATGTTTTTACTGAGGAGCATGCCCCCGGACCCCCTAGAGGATCTGAGGCCCACCCACCACAGTCTCACAAAATCCTGTAAAATTTCTCTGTACAAATTTTAGGGTTAAGGCATCATGAAGTCATAGCTAAGAAGTTGTTAATCAAAATATAACTTTACACAGAAAAGGTTAGTTGTGGCTATACTGTTGAAACAGTGAGTATTTTAACATTTATGGATTGGCCCCTGTTCACTTCCATTGTAAGTGCCTCACTGTAATCCAGATTTTTTTTGTCCAAGTCATTTTTTGGTAATTAACATTATGCCACAATCTCTGTTGATTGAGCTTAACTTGTATTTAACCCAGAGTATTACTTTAAGAATGCTATGTAAAAGGATATATTTCTCATAGATGCTGCGGGCTTTGTCCACCTCCTTGTAGCGTAGCTCAAAGTTGATGTATGAATGCCAGGCCTGTTCCTCCGGCTCCCACTCCATCCAGCGCTCAAACACCTGCCTGCAGCCCGCAACGTTCCCTAACATCTCCTCCATATACGTGTATTTGTACCTGAATGATAAACAAACATAAAACAATCAATCACGATTCAAAGAAAAAAAAAACTATGACACCATGCTAAGTTGACTGCACGTTCTCTGAGCATGTCATCATCTATATGATAATACAGAAAAGGGTAAGATGTACCAGAACTGATTGACGCGAGGCAGGATGGTGATGGCTCGGTCCCAGATGTTGCGAGAGTGATTCACCTGCCGGTTCTTCATCTCCATCTCTGCATACTTCAGCCATAGTGTAATGTTGCGGTGATCCACGTCCAGCGCACGCTCGTAGATGGAACGAGCTCTGTGGAGAGGAGGGGACAGTGAAACAAAAGTCTTCCACACTAAGTCCTTCATAAAACTCTGATTACATTACTGAACAGAAACTCACCTCTGGACCTCTTTCAGGCTCTCCTCCCATTGTGCGTACTTGATCCAGTTACTGATTACAGTTCTGTTCTTCCTGATGTTGTCTTCAAAGCCCTGTATTGAGATGAGAGACGATTAGCACATGTACCATAATAATATCATTGTTTTTTTTTCAATTACAAATTATACTTTTTTTCAAATGTTAAAAAGTTTGGTATGTTCAATAGTAATACTATGTTTTTACATGTACCTTAGTATTACCATAAATCCCAGGAGATCAGCAGTTACAGAAATACTCAAACTAGCCTGTCTGGCACTAACAGTCATCCATGCGATTATCTAATCAGCCAATCGTGTGGCAGCAGTACATAATATCATGCATATACGGGTCAGGAGCTTCAGTTAATGTTCACATCAACCATCAGAATGAGGAATTTTTTTTTATATAAGTGATTTGGACCGTGGCATGATTGTTGGTGCCAGATGGGCTGGTTTGAGTATTTCTGGGATTTTCACACACAACAGTCTCTAGAATTTACTCCGAATGGTGCCAAAAACATATGGGGACCAACACAATATTAGGTAGGTGGTTTTAATTTTGTGGCTGATCTGTGTATTTTGGAAACAAACTATGGTAATACCATCTTTTTGGACATGCACTACAGTAATATCATGTTTTTACAAGTACCACAGTAGTACCATGTTTTTGGAAATGTGCAATGGTCCTACCATACTTTTTGCATGTACCATGGCAAAACCACCTTTTTAGTACATATACTACTGTACTACAATGAAAACATGTATCAGGGTAATACATTTTTCTTTTACATTTACAACAGTAATACGGTTTTTGGACATGCACTACAGTAATATCATGTTTGTTTGTTTTTTGTGCATGTACTACATTAGTACAATCTTTTTAACATGTACCACAGTACCACCATGTATTTAGAACATATTCCACAGTAGTACAATGTTTATGGACGTGTACCATATCAATACAATGCTTTTTGGTCATGTAGCATGGTAATTGTATACCACGGCTATGCCATATTTAGGACATGTAACATTAGTAATACTATGTTTTTTTTTTTGTTGTTGTTTTTTTTTTACATGTAACAACATTTCCATGATACATAAATGTAGCAACCATTTAATATGTAAAATCCAAATAGCATGTTGTTGCCATCTGCTCACTGCACCACAGTACAGTACAGTACGTTTTGTAATGGGTGTTGTGCAACCAGCCTGATAACACTATACACAGCTCATACCTTCCTCTTCCTCAGTTTATAGTCATTGAGCTCTTCTTCATCGGTGATCTTCTGTTTGGGTGGAGGAGGCAGAAGCTCGAGCTCTCTCTCTTTCGCCTCTCTGAGGAGCTGCTCTGCGGTGATCTGCACCTCTGCCGGGGCTTTGTTCTTCACCTGAACACATTCATATAAAATTGACCCATTAAAACAGAGTTTTCATTACATATGTGATTGGATTTTTTTTCACAGAGCTTCACACACAGTTTAAATGCTGATGCTAACACAGGAACACTCGTTTTTATATACCTTTGCCACTTTCGGGATCCTCTGTTTGCCCGCCGCTGTGGACGCCATGATTATAAACCTCCCGTGACTTTGTTATAACGCGACTTTAGTTATTTAATTCAAGTTTATGAACTTTAAAAGAGCGTTAAAACATTTGCAACGTTTCACTAGCGTGTGTCGCGCTTCGTGACGTACACACTGTGACCTTTTACAGCAGTTACGTCACCGAGTCAGGTCACTATGGTTACAGGATGCGTGCTAACAGTTAGCGTTAGCTTTGGTTGACTGATTTCTAAAAATGTAGTGTTTTGGAAGAACCACTTTGCGATTTCTCACGCGAAAGGTCGGTTTAATTCTTGTTTTATATACATGTAATTGTCTCATTGCAAGGGAATATATAAAAAACTGTCTTATAATTTATTGTTGTGTCGAAATAAAAAATGAATAATGCGATTTTTAACCGAAATTTTAAATCGCACTAAAACATGATTTTAGTTTGTTTGGTCAATGCATAGTTTCCATACTTATATTTGTGGTTGTTCATACTTTTTATGACTTTAATATTATTAAAAATAATAAAGAATTAATAGGTGTTTCCAAAATTTTGAAAAGTAGTTTAGATATTAAAAAATAAAATAGGTGAATTTTTAGAGCTGTAGCATAATTTAAGTCTGTATCTACAGTTTACATACACCTTAGCCAAATACATTTAAACTCAGTTTTTCTCAATTCCTGACATTTAATCATAGAAAACATTCCCTGTCTTGGGTCAGTTAGGATCACTATTTTATGAATGTGAAATTTCAGAATAATAGAGAGAATTATTTCTTTCAGCTTTTATTTCTTTCATCACATTCCCAGTGGGTCAGAAGTGTACATACACTTTTTGTTAATATTTGGTAGCATTTCTTTTAAATTGTTTAACTTGGGTCAAACCTTTTGGGTAGCCTTCCAGGGGGGAGTCAGGTTTGTTGGCCTCCTTGTTTGCACACGCTTTTTCAGTTCTGCCCCCCCCCAAATTTTCTATCGGATTGAGGTCAGGACTTTGTGATGGCCACTCCAATACCTTGATTTTGTTGTCCTTAAGCCATTCTGCCACATCTTTGGAGGTATGCTTGAGGTCATTGTCTATTTGGAAGACACATTTGCGACCGAGCTTTAACTTCTTTAACTTCCTCACAATGCCATCTATTTGGTGAAGTGCACCAGTCACTCCTGCAGCAAAGCACCCCCACAACATGATGCTGCCACTTCCATGCTTCACAGTTGGGATGGTGTTCTTTGGCTTGCAAGCCTCACCCTTTTCCCTCCAAATATAACAATGGTCATTATGGTCAAACAGTTACATTTTTGTTTCATCAGATTAGAGGGCATTTCTCCAAAAAGTAAGATCTTGCACTTGCAAACTGCAGTCTGGCTTTTTTATGGTGGATTTGGAGCGGTGACCTCTTCCTTGCTGACCAGCCTTTCCGGTTCTATCGATATAAGAATTGTTTTACTGTGGATATAGATACTTGTCTACCAGTTTCCTCCAGCATCTTCACAAGGTCCTTTGCTGTTATTCTGGGATTTATTTGCACTTTTCGCACCAAACTACGTTCATCTCTAGGAGACAGAATGCGTCTCCTCCCTAAGCGTTATGATGGCTGCGCTGTCCCATGGTGTTTATACTTACGTACTATTGTTTGTTCAGATGAATGTGGTACCTTCAGGCATTTGGAAATTGCTCCCAAGGATGAACCAGACTTGTGGAGGTCCACAATTGTTATTCTGAAGTCTTTGATTTTCCCATGATGTCAAGCAAGGAGGCACTGAGTTTGATGGTAGGCCTTAAAATACATCCACAGGTACACCTCCAATTCAGTACACCTCCTATCAGAAGTGCATTGGCTAATTGGCTAAAGGCTTGACATAATTTTCTGGAATATTCTAAGCTGCTTAAAGGCACAGTTAACTTGGTGTATGTAAACTTCTGACCCACTGGAATTGTGATCGTCAATTAAAAGTGAAACAATCTGTCTGTAAACAACTGTTGGAAAAATTATTGGTCATGCACAAAGTAGATATCCTAAATGACTTGCCACAACTATAGTTTGCTAATGTGAAATCTGTGGAGTGGTTAAAAATGAGTTTTAAGTGTGACTGTCAGAAGAACAGAATCCTCAGATGCTGAAGAGATCAATAATCTAATCAGTCCACCAACTGTTGCTGTGTTTGGAAGAGTCAATGTTATTCACCTTCTGTAAGTAGCATGGTGTCATAGTGTTTCATAATTTTATCATACATTTTTTTTCAATGTGTCTATTGAAGTAGTCATTGGTCAACATAAAAAATAACATACAGTACGTGTGTCAAAGGTGTAATAGCATTAAAAAGATAGTCTGGAACAAAAAACTAGGAAACTTGGAAATTTAGAAGCATTCTGGTACACAGTAAATATCAAAATCAGCTCATTGTTCAGACTTGCTTCTCTAAAAAGTATTACAAATTATTAAAAAATATGCAGTGTGAAAGCAAATTTAGCCATGACCCTGAACACCACAGAGAATAAAATACTCCCTCATCATGCGGCTTTCTCTGACCACCCCATGGAAGAGCTGGCGGATCCAGCATGTTGGGAGAATGAATTTCAGTGTCAAGTCAACGGAAAGACATTACTGTAGGCAATGCAAATCAACCATGATGTCTTTTAAAGGATTACTTCACCTAAAAATGACAATTCAGTTCAATTCATCACAGAGAATCAAACCAAAACCTAATGTATTATTTAGTGGAAATGTTCACTGACCGTTTATATCCAGTGCGTGTTCATGTTAGTGCATGAGAGCAACAGTTCACACATTACCCTCGTGACATTGTAGCATCGAAGCGAAAACTTGTTTTGTTTATCTAAAAACAAGTCTTTTGTAATCAGAGTTTTTATCCTAACCAGCAATGGCAAACGACAGTACATTCGACTGATCGCTTGTTTTCTATTTTCACTGTGAACTGGCACCGGTCCAAAAACTTAAAATGTTTGGACGTAGAAATGCATCAATTCTTTAACTACAAACTCTTCAGACATGTTTAGTAAGTTCTGTTCTCTGTTTTGTGTGCAGCTGTGTTGTGTTCTGTTGTCACTATCGCTGTGGTGGACCTGTTTTTAGATAAACAAAAATTAGTTTTCGATTGAACGCCCCAATGTCGCCTTATTGTTAAGAAAAAGAAATACATATAGGGTTATTACAACACAGGGGTGAGTAAACAATGACTGAATTTTTGTGAACTAATCCTTTAATATTTAATACTTCCTTTGTTTTTAATCTAACTTTCTATTTGTTCTTTCCAGCCAATGAATACACTTTTCCTACATCTCTTTGTGGCTCAGCCCAGCTTCTCTATAGGGGGCGCCAAAGAGATAGTGAGGTAAATGGGGACAGCAGTGCTATAACGTTTGGAAATAATTTCTGTTAATTTTGTTATCACTGTGATAATTCAGGGGTGAATCTGATGAAAACATGGTCAGGTCACATTTTTTTTCACCAGGAAAAAAAAAGAAAAAAAGTAAAATAATAAATTCCTCCAAAGCATTACAATTGTGCAGTTACACATATACAAACACAATGTGAATTTTAGTTTATATCATGAATTGCTTAAACAAGACATATTTTCTATTGTTCTATTCTATTGTTATCTTGTTAAGAGGGTTTGAATCTGGTTTTATGCAATACAAATTGTATTTACTGTATAGCAATGCCCTAGTTTGCTATATCAAATTTCCAAATATCTCATCATCAAAGATGTGTATTCCCTCCAATGCAACTTTTAGAACAGTCTTCAATGCTATTGTGCAGTTATCTGCCTCATGGCTCCATACAGAGGCTCGCTTAGTAGGTAATTAATTTGGAACATTGTCTCAAAAAAAAGTTTTTACATTTACGCATTTCAGTTTCATAACTTTCAAAAATTCAAAAACAATTGAATTTTGTAATCTTTAAAATAAATTATGCTTTAAACCCTAAATAATTTAAAGGAATATTCTGGGTTCAATACAAGTTATGATCAGTCGACAGTATTTTCTGGCATAATATTGATTACCACAAAAATGTATTTTGACTCGTCCATCCTTTTCATTAAAAAAATGCAAGAGGCACTTACAATGGAAGTCAATGGGGTCCATTTTTGGAGGGTTTAAAGGCAGAAATGAGAAGCTTATAATATTTATAAAAGTACTTACATTAATTCTTCTGTTAAAACTTGTGTATTATTTGATGTGTACATTTTTAGAGTTTGTTGACATTGCATCGTCATGACAACAAAGTTGTAAAAATGGCTATAACTTTACACAGACTTTTTTATTAAGTGTTTTTATCACATTAAAATTGTTGATAACACATATTGTTTATGTCTTGTGGCGTATATTTTTGAAACAGTGAGTATTTTAACATTGACGGATTGCCCACATTCACTTCCATTGTAAATGTCTCACTGTAATATTTGTTCTTTTGTTTTTTGAGGAAAAGGAAGGATTGATCAGAATATATTTTGTGGTAATCAATATTATTCCACAAATAATGTCGACTAATCTTAACTTGTATTGAACCCAGAATAGTGCTTTAAGTTTTATTCATTTAAATTTGTTTAACATTAATTCATTAAAACATTACATTTGTTATAAAATTGTAATGCGTTCATTTTGAAAAATATTTTTTTGAGTGTTGTACTCAACATTTAAATGTGTTGGCACACATTTTAAAGCATTATTTGCATCATATTTTAATGTCAGAGTCAGCGCTGGAAAAGATCTCTGAACCCATGACGTCTGTTAAGTTCAGCCTACGTTTGCGATCGATACAAACTTTGCCCTCAGCTTAACATCTGAAGCCTGGTTAAACACTCTTCTCATTCACTCATGGATGGGTGAATCTCACAAAACCTGTCAAGAACATGTTCAGGTCATATTTCACACCAAAATAAATAATAAAATGAAAATAAGAAATTCTACTTTGCATAAAGAAAATGAAGCCTATTGTTAGAATTCTTAAGACTGTTTGCATGGTGACGTTACATTTCCTGACAAAGAAGCAAGTTTTTCCTCAAATCCTCAATATTGAAATGCAAAAAATAATAATAAGGATAATAATGATTTTAATAGAGCTGTTCATCCGTGACTTTGTAAGTGTAAGTGAACCCAGAAGTCTAATTCGCCGTGGGTTCCCTCAGGATTTCCAGACGGGTTTTTATAATGGGGTTTTTGAACTTAGGTATAAAATAAAATCTGTGGTACACATTATTTAGACCTTATTATTATAGACCTAATTTATTTGCCTTCTCATCAGTTCAAAAAGCCCATTATAAAAACCCATAGGAAAATCCCAAGGGAACTCATGGTGAATTCTCTAACAGGTTTTTGGAGGTGAACAGCTGAACATCTCTATAGTAAAGTACATCATGGTAAAATTTGTTGTGCTTGTACTGCCTTTAGTTTTTGCTGATTTTATAAAAAAAAAAAAACAACAACACAACACCGTATAGCAGTATATATTTTTATTGTAAAATGGGGGAAATAGTGCATAACAATAACAAGAATCTGATGAGAATCATCATTGACAATAATGCGAATCACAAAAAAAAAATCTCTCAAATTATTATTATTATTATGGTTATTGAGAATTTGGGGGAAATGTGCTTAATTTTAATGAAAATAATTCAGAAAAAATCATAATAATATACTAAAAGTAATATGCTTCCATTTTTATCACACAAAATATAATTTCTTATGTATATCTTTGGTGTTTGGGGTGAAATTTGAACCAGACATGATTTACAAAAGTGATGTATTAAAACCCCGTGCAATAACTTGAAGAGCACGATGACCTAATGTACATTTTTGGAGATCAGATCACATCACTGGTGGAGTCCCATGGGCAGGACTTTCTGTCTGAACTCATCGAGAGTGAAGATAGTCATGTTCATTATCATCCACTTGAATCTTCAAACATTTCAAAAACATGTAAAATGGAATCTGTCTGTCTGTCTGTCTATCTGTCTGTTTATCTGTCTGTCTATCTTTCTGTCTGTCTGTCTGTCTATCTGTCTGTCTGTTTATCTGTCTGTCTATCTGTCTGTCTGTCTGTTTATCTGTCTATCTGTCTGTCTGTCTGTCTGTCTATCTGTCTGTCTGTTTATCTGTCTGTCTATCTGTCTGTCTGTCTGTTTATCTGTCTGTCTATCTGTCTGTCTGTTTGTCTGTCTATCTATGTATCTATCTATTATTTTTGACGCTAAAATCAGTTGTGGTATTTTTGATCGACATCATTAGATCAGTGTTTCTCAAGTACACAGTCTCTATATGGAAAGTTTGAAAAGAATAACGGGCTGACAGATCCCTCCCCTCCCTCCCCTGCGGCGCATGCTGAAATGTGTTCATGCGACATATGCCAGATGAGAGCTCATGCCCTGCCAAGACATACTCACACTGAACATATTGTGTCCAGACATCTGTAGCAGTGTTGCCTTTTGTCTAAACGGCCCATCCATTCAGCTGGATAACTGTACTACATCGCCCAGGAGGGTAACAAAATGTTCCTGAATATTATTTTCCATGGAAAATGTACCATTGTAGAAATGTACAATTAGAGGTGCTGTTTTTTTATGCTTTATTTTTTAAGTTTTTATGCATTTTTCCACAATTTACATTAATGTTTTGTTAAAAAAATATATGGTATGTTATTTAATGTTATTTAATTCAATATTTGAGGTGAAATGTGAGTTTTTTTAACCATATGTTGAGCTCTAAAATTATAATACTAAAGTTTTAATAATAGTACGATATGCCAAAATCATAATAAAATAGGAAAAATTAAAATAGGATTAAAAAAAAATAAGAAATACAATCTTGATTTGAAAATGTATTCAAATGAAGAAAAAGGAAGAAAAAAGAATATAAATTTCATATAAATCTAGAAAAATAAAGGGACCAAACCTTAACCTAACCATAAAGCCTAACCCCTCACCCGACCACCCAGAACATTCTAGCAGCAACCTAGCAATGCTCTTAAACCCACCTATTAATGTCCTAGCAACTACCCAGAACACCACAGCAACCACCTAGCAACAACCCAGAAAACTCTAGCAACAACCTATCAATACCCTAGATACCACCTAGTAACATTCTGACAATTCCAGATTGCTCTAGTAACTTCCTGCACCAAAGACCACCCAGAACAGCCTAGAAAACACCTAGCAACCACCCAGAACACATTTTCAAAAACCTAGCAATGCCCTTACTAGTACTAATGTCCTAACAACCACCCAGAGAACATTCTAGTAATAATCAAGCAATACCCTTGCAACCACCTAGTAAAGACCTAGCAACCACTCAGAACACCATAGCAACCACCTAGCAACTACCCAGAAAACTCTAGCAACAAACTAACAATACCCTAGAAACCACCTTGTAACATCCTGCCAATTGCCCAGAAATGTATAGTAACCCCATACACCAAAGACCACACAGAACACCCTAACAACCACCCAGTAACCACCCAGAACACTCTAGCAACAACCTAACAATTCTTTTAAACCCATCAAGTAACGTCCTAGAAACCACCCAGAACACGCTAGCAATAACTTAGCAACTACCCAGAAAAGTCTAGCAACAACCTAATAATACCCTAGATACCTCCTTATAATATCCTGCCCAGAACACTCTATTAACCCCCTGCACCAAAGACCACCAAAAACAGCCTAGAAGCCACCCAGAACACACTTTCAAAAATGTAGCAAGCTCTTACAACTTCTAATGTCCTAACATCCACCCAGAGAACACTCTAGTAACAACCTAGCAATACCCTTCCAACCAGCCAGAACACCTTAGCAACCACCTAGGAACTATCTAAAAAACTCTAGCAACAACTAGTAACATCTTAACAATTGCCCAGAACACTCTAGTAACCCCATGCACCAAAGACCACACAGAACACTTTAGCAACATCCTAGCAATGCCCTTACAACCACTTAGTAATGTCCTAGCAACCACCCAGAACACAGCAACAAACTAGCATCCACACAGAAAACCCTAGCAACCACCTAGTAACATCCTAACAACCACCCAGAATACTCCAGTAACCCCATAGCAATACATAAAAGATCACTCAGAACATCTTAGCAACCACATAGCAATGCCCTGGCAACCACCCACAACACTGTAGCATCATGTTGGACATTTTTGCGTGGGCAAGATGATGGTAACAGTGATATACTTGCAACTGGAAGAATCTTCAGAGAAATGAATGGAATGCCTGAAGAAAATATTTGAATGAAGCGCTGTAAGATATTACAGATTTGGAAGTTATATGACAGTGTGCGGGCCATTTCAGTATTTTTCCTTGTTGTGTTGTGTGCACACCTGCCCACGATGTGTTTATTCTTGGATTTATCAGCATCAGCATTGACCATACGTTATCAACTGAATGCGATTTACTGATGCCCATACTAAATTATAAAACTTAAATTATAGAGCTCATATCAAATAAAATGATATCAAATGGTCAGAGAAAGAGTGGAAAATGGTGATGTAAAAATAAATTATGATTGTATTTGGTGCAAGAAAACTTTGACTAACATTATGAGTCCATTAAATAAAACTGAACTCACCCAAATTTGTCATTTGTATGGTTTAATTTTTAATTAATAAGGTAGTCTACAGCAAAGGGTCTCTCTCTCTCTCTCTCTCTCTCTCTCTCTCTCTCTCTCTCTCTCTCTCTCTCTCTCTCTCTCTTTCTCGTAGTCTGGTGGAGCTTCAGTGGCTTTCAGTCAGGAGCTTTTGTAGAAATCAGTCTGAGTGTTATTTGGCTTCATGCTGAGCTGGTCTGTGTGCCACCTTATTGGCCAGCTGTTGTGGAATATGGAGGCCTGTCGCTCCCCACAGAGCATGAACATGTAATTAATGAGTAAAATGCTTAAAGTGACAGCGAGACCATCAAGAGCTCGTCCTCCCTTTCTAGTGCCCAACATGGCAGACTTTCTCATTGCTCCTGAATGACAGATGATGATGTGCTTTTATGTCTATTGTTGTCTTCTTTATTCCAAAGATCAGCAGACTTCCTGCCGTACTTGTTGAAAATGTTCCCGGTAAGTAGATGTTTGCGTTTCCACAGACTTATTAAAAGCATAATTTACCCCAAAATGAAAATGTGTCATTATTTACTAACCCTAAAGTCATTTTATACCCATATGACTTTCTTTTATCTATGGAACACAAAGCTGTCAAGCTCCAAAAATGACCAAAACAGCACCATAAAATGAATGTCAATATAGTCCATATGGCAATTCTTCTGAAGCCAAACGATATCTCTTTGTGAAGAATTTATTTATAAAAGACTACAGCACAGACCAAAGAGCTGTACATTAAAATCAGATTCAGCAAGACAACCCTAAACACAAGAACTAGAAAAGCATAAACAATGAAACAAATGACTGTATATCTTCAGCATACATGGACTACTGTATACTGTAGTCAGAGCGCCCACACGTCCTGGAAAACCTGGAATTTGCACCCAGAGGTTGTAGCGTGGTAATACAGCCTTTACACCTCGTATTGTGAATTAATTTGTAATAAATCAATAACTGGAGTCTGCTTATATCACAGTTACAACATGCAGGATTGATGATTTCCCTATGACTTCCGCAATGTGGAAAACCTGGACAGAATTGCTAAATCCAGTTATAAAAATAGCATCTGCTATAAAACACAGAATATCCTTCCATAACCCACAATATACATATTATGACCGCTAGTGTGTTTATGGTTAGCTATTACACCCGTTGGGAACCCTGGTAGTTCATCTGCGTTAGTGGTACTTTTATAGTGCCATTTTGTAATATTTTGGAACCTGACAGCCCCCCTGGAAACGGACAAGAGCAGCTACTTTTGTGTTTCACATAAAAAAAAGTCAAACCGGTTTAGAACGGCATGAAATGATAACAGCTTTTTTTGGTGAACTATCCCTTTACTAAATACCTTTCACTTACTCTACACAGACTAGTGTACTAGACTACTAGTTTATTTTGGTGAACTATCCCTTAATAAATGTCTACTTCCTTATTAATAATACGTATCAGATAATAAATACCTGACACGTTTCCTCTTATATATTTGGTTTAGTTCTAATAAATATGATATAATGTGTGCTGGTGTTCATAGGTTCCCTGAATTCCCTCTGCTGCAGTCTTACATTAGAGCCATTCCTCGCAACACCAGCACCTTTCCACAGGAACTCTACCTGTGCCACCGTTGGGGACTACTCAGGTACACATATACACTTTAAATAATGGCTAATGGCCGGGTCTCTGGGCGGATTGATTTATAACGATAACTTAAGACATGAGCTTCGAGGTTGATAGTCTATGCTTCTGTTGAAGCCATCATTTTGCATTATTGGCAGTGGTGGCTCAGCGGTTGAGGCTCTGGGTTACTGGCCAGAAAGTTGGGGGTTCAAGCCCCAGCACTACTAAGATGCCACTGTTGGGCCCTTGAACAAGGCCCTTGACCCTATCTGCTCCAGGGGCACCGTATCATGGCTGACCCTGCACTCTGACCCCACCTTAGCTGGGATATGTGAAAACAAATACATCTCACTGTATGCATGAAAAAAAAAATTATGTATAACGTTTGACCAAAATAAAGGCTTCTTATTTGTTTAAAAAATCATGTTTAATAGCAGAATTTCTGGTTAGGAACTACACTGCCCATGATGCTGATGGGAAACGATCCACCAATCAGTGAATCGCGGCAAACAAAGCGCACCAAAAGAGCTCTGCAGCGACCGCCCTATCCCATGATGCATTGTGAATAACACAATCAAGTCGGTCACCCTACACCTTCAAACTACTTAAATGATTGTATTTATCTAAATATGTTGTTTCTAATCTTAAAATCAATAGCTTTAAATAATAAATAGGATTTATATTTTTCCATGACATTTTTAATTTAACGTCATTCGTAATGCTTTATGGGATTGTAGTTCATTCCCTTATTAAAGATGTTAAGTACACAGTCTTGTACTTTTGTCTTTTTGTCCGATTTTCAAATACTTTTTTTCTTCAAATCAAGGTGCTTAGAACTCTTTTATGAAGGATTTTATGAATCCTTATGAAAGAAGTGAGTGAATGAAGTGAAAAATACTTACAGAAATAAGAAGGCTGAAAAAGTGGGCGGGCACTGTTGTGCTTTCATCCAGTACGATGTCTTGCCCCATAGACGAGCATTGTATATGCACTACATATTTACAAATCGTGGGACGAGTCAAAATGATTGTCTGTGAAAATCAACAGATTGTCACAGATGCTGTCCATAGAGCGTGACATCTATTAAACATGGAACATTCCATCAATGACTCATTATGGTGATGCCTAGTCCTTCCGACAAATCCTGTGCTCGCTGTCTTTCCATGTTTGTTTTTCCCAAGACATTGAGTTCATACGAGCCAACTTTGACGTTGAGTTTCATGTATTTCAGCCTCCACCAGCGAGAGGAACACGGTCGACTTTGTCACTTCTTCCTCAAGCCCATATTTCAGCACCACACCAAACATTTCTTAAAGGAGGTCCTGCGCTTGGCACACAAGTCCTGCCTGTATTACCCACTCTATCTGCCCCACCACAGACAGGAGACGATCAAAACTTTGTTGTCCAAATATTCCTCTTCAATGTGTTTGTGAAACATTCAATACCAGGGTTATAACAGGGTCTCTCTTCGTTTCTTTATTTTTCTTCATTTTGCTCCCAGAATGTCAATTTGGAGTGGTGGTGGCGTAGTGGGCTAAAGCACAAAACTTTTAATCAGAAGGTTGCTGGTTTGATCCCCACAGCCACCACCATTGTGTCCTTGAGTAAGGCACTTTACTCCAGGTTGCTCCGGGGGGATTGTCCCTGTAATAAAAGTGCACTGTAAGTCACTTTGGATAAAAGTGTCTGCCAAATGCATAAATGTAATTGTAAATGTTTTCAGTCTCTGCCAGCTGTGCTGAACTTCATGGTGACTGTGAGCCCGAGACGACAAATGGAGGGCCGCTCTTGGACCTGGGCATCAATACACCTTCTCAACAGATCACCAAAGAACAGGTCAGAACCAACACCCTTTGCTGAATTTTAACTGTCAGGACAGAGATAAAGTTTGAAAGAATGAACTAAAAATCACCTAATATTCACTGAGTGGGAAATTATGTGCCACAAGAGGGTGCTGTGCAGTAAACAAATGTGTCATTTCACTTGTAATTTGTTCAAACACACCATCTATAAACTGTCAAGGGATCGCAGGGCATCTTTGTTTCTCTCACAAATGTTTATCAATAATTAACGCTGTAGCTGTCCATATTATTCCACTCGCATCAGAATCATTAGCCGTAAATGATACAGATCACAGGCATTTTTTTTGCCTTGAGGTTATTGAGTGTGCGGTTGTGAAGAAACAGATGGATGGATGGTGGCAGATGGTGGCGAATGTTTACGCTGGTTTCTAACAGGTAAAACAGCAGCAATCTTATCCAGCCATCATCAGAACAACCAACATCTGCTGCAGACCTGTGTGTGTTTACTCCAGTGTGAAATACCACACACACACACACACACACACACACACACACACACACACACACACACACACACATACACACACTAGCCAGAGGGGGAATTTCAATTTTCAGAATGTTTCTTTTTGTCAATAATCTAAATGAACTAAACTAATCATGAGGTGTTATGAAAGCACATTCAGCTCACATAATTTCACAGTTTTCTTCAATAAGAGACATCAGGCAGCATGATAGGGATGTTTCCGAACACAGAGTTTTTGGGTGGGGTAAGACCTTGGCTCCATTCCAAAACCAAGTGAGCTGTCTACCTAAGCAGCATTTTAAGGTCACACTTATGACATGAAGGCTGTTCCAGAAGCTAGACAGCATGACTATGCTGCCTTCTAGCTGCTCACACCGGATATGTTACTGCATCCGTCTGTTTTTCAATAAACATGCACTAGATATTGTTTTTGACCGTTATGCCATACAGACGGCCCAAGTTTTTTAGTATTGTGCTGTTAGCTTAGCGAAATGCTAACAGCAAACTTATAAAATAAAATGAGTCTTCCCTGTTCTTTGCTTGAAGAGCACTATTTGTTGATGTTTTGGGTTGCTGTCCATGAAAGCAATGGTGTATGGGAGTTAATACGCTTATAAACAAGGCTTCTGTTCAGTTCCATTGCATTCTGAAGAGCTTTTTAATACTAGAATGCATCCTTTGTAAACAGCCCTTTTCATTACACACCAAAAAGAAAAAATAGAGATGAAAAATAGTTAAATCTAATTAAAGTGGATTGTTTTACTCAAAATTTGTGTGTGCTATTTGTATTTATACTCATTACAGTATCGGGGCAAGGGCAATTAGCAACATGCTAACGGCAAAACTCGATTGAAATCCAATGTGGGTCGAATCTTCCGTGTTCTTTGCTTGAGGTGCGCTATTTGTTTGACCCACTGAGTTGCTCCCTATGTAGAGTGTTCCAATATGAGGGAGAAATTAATATGGATTCTGTTTAAAACCAATTGAAAGCTAGTATGCGTCCTGTGTGAACGGCTTTTAGAAGGTAGCTGCATAGATAGGCAGTAGACAACAAGGCAGTAGACAGCAAGGTAGTAGACAGCAAGACAGTAGACAACAAGGTAGTAGACGGCAAGGCAGTAGACGGCAAGGCAGTAGACGGCAAGGCAGTAGACAGCAAGGAAGTAGACAGCAAGGTAGTAGACAGCAAGGTAGTAGACAGCAAGGCAGTATACAGCAAGGCAGTAGACAGCAAGGCAGTAGACAGCAAGGAAGTAGACAGCAAGGCAATAGACAGCAAGGTAGTAGACAGCAAGGTAGTAGACAGCAAGGCAGTATACAGCAAGGCAGTAGACAGCAAGGTAGTAGACAGCAAGGAAGTAGACAGCAAGGCAATAGACAGCAAGGAAGTAGACAGCAAGGCAGTATACAGCAAGGCAGTAGACAGCAAGGTAGTAGACAGCAAGGAAGTAGACAGCTAGGCAATAGAAAGCAAGGAAGTAGACAGCAAGGTAGTAGACAGCAAGGAAATAGACAGCTAGGCAATAGAAAGCAAGGAAGTAGACAGCAAGGTAGTAGACAGCAAGGAAGTTGAGTGCAAGGCAGTAGACAACAAGGATGTTGACAGCAAGGAAGTAGACAGCAAGGAAGTAGACTCCAAGGTAGTAGACTGCAAGGAAGTAGACTGCAAGGCAGTAGACAGCAAGGAAGTAGACAGCAAGGCAATAGAGAGCAAGGAAGTAGACAGCAAGGCAGTGGACAGCAAGGCAGTAGACAGCAAGGTAGTAGACTGCAAGGCAGTAGACAGCAAGGAAGTAGACAGCAAGGCAATAGAGAGCAAGGAAGTAGACAGCAAGGCAGTGGACAGCAAGGCAGTAGACAGCAAGGAAGTAGACAGCAAGACAGTAGACAACAAGGTAGTAGACGGCAAGGCAGTAGACGGCAAGGCAGTAGACAGCAAGGAAGTAGACAGCAAGGTAGTAGACAGCAAGGTAGTAGACAGCAAGGCAGTATACAGCAAGGTAGTAGACAGCAAGGCAGTAGACAGCAAGGCAGTATACAGCAAGGCAGTAGACAGCAAGGCAGTAGACAGCAAGGAAGTAGACAGCAAGGCAATAGACAGCAAGGAAGTAGACAGCAAGGTAGTAGACAGCAAGGCAGTAGACAGCAAGGTAGTAGACAGCAAGGAAGTAGACAGCTAGGCAATAGAAAGCAAGGAAGTAGACAGCAAGGTAGTAGACAGCAAGGAAATAGACAGCTAGGCAATAGAAAGCAAGGAAGTAGACAGCAAGGTAGTAGACAGCAAGGAAGTTGAGTGCAAGGCAGTAGACAACAAGGATGTTGACAGCAAGGAAGTAGACAGCAAGGAAGTAGACTCCAAGGTAGTAGACTGCAAGGCAGTAGACTGCAAGGCAGTAGACAGCAAGGAAGTAGACAGCAAGGCAATAGAGAGCAAGGAAGTAGACAGCAAGGCAGTGGACAGCAAGGCAGTAGACAGCAAGGTAGTAGACTGCAAGGCAGTAGACAGCAAGGAAGTAGACAGCAAGGCAATAGAGAGCAAGGAAGTAGACAGCAAGGCAGTGGACAGCAAGGCAGTAGACAGCAAGGAAGTAGACAGCAAGGTAGTAGACAGCAAGGCAGTAGACAGCAAGGCAGTAGACAGCAAGGAAGCAGACAGTTAGGCAATAGAAAGCAAGGAAGTAGACAGCAAGGCAGTAGACAGCAAGGCAGTAGACAGCAAGGAAGCAGACAGTTAGGCAATAGAAAGCAAGGTAGTAGACAGCAAGGCAGTAGACAGCAAGGCAGTAGACAGCAAGGTAGTAGACCGCAAGGCAGTAGACAGCAAGGTAGTAGACAGCAAGGCAGTAGACGGCAAGGCAGTAGACAGCAAGGCTGTAGACAGCAAGGCAGTAGACAGCAAGGCAGTAGACAGCAAGGTAGTAGACCGCAAGGCAGTAGACAGTAAGGCAGTAGACAGCAAGGTAGTAGACCGCAAGGCAGTAGACGGCAAGGAAGTAGACAGCAAGGCAGTAGACAGTAAGGCAGTAGACGGCAAGGAAGTAGACTGCAAGGCAGTAGACAGTAAGGCAGTAGACGGCAAGGAAGTAGACTGCAAGGCAGTAGACAGTAAGGCAGTAGACAGCAAGGCAGTAGACGGTAAGGAAGTAGACTGCAAGGCAGTAGACAGCAAGGTAGTAGACAGCAAGGCAGTAGACAGCAAGGCTGTTCACTATGTTTTGGATCTGAGCTCCTGTGTAATGTGTAGTTATATGTGTGTGCTTGCTGTACTTTAGAGAGAATGCACAAGCTGTCACTTTACTCCATTCACATTAGAAAGGCCTATTTGGTAGCACAGCAACACTGGTGTCCAGGCAGCGCTACAGATAAGAGAGCAATCATGGTGCTAATCCTCTGACCGGTTCAGAGTTAAAGCACCTGTTCACTCTCTATCAAAAGAGTGCTGTGTTATGAAGGCCATTACGTCTGATAGAAGTTCTGCATAGCCCAGAGCGTTTGAGACGGACGCACCTGCGTTGGCTTTACCTGAGCAGATGACACGGTCAGCTTGCGTTTAACACCATATTACCATGTTATTATAAGAATTAAGAGTAAAAACATTTGAACCTAAATCAGTGAATAGTACTTTTGACAAGTGTTTAAAGGTGAATATGTCATTTCAGCAACACTAGCGTCACCAAACGTACTTGCAAAAATAATGTTTTCAAACAGGTTTCCTAAACACACCCCCCATTTTCCATTCCATTTTCCATCAGACTTATTATAAATTGAAGGCAATGCAACAAATACTACCATGATGTAAATATATACTTAATACTAAATGCTTTTTAGACGTTTCATTTAAAAACTGAGGTAATTTATTTGAGATGACATTTGTGATTTAAACCCATTTGAACTGAACAGAAAATATTTCTTACACATTTACATATTTTCATATTTGTTTTTGCCAAGTGCCACACAAATTTAAATACATTACATTTTCAAAGCATGAATTGTGCTTCGATATTATCAAGCAAAATTCAACATTCCAATTCATAAATAAAGGGGCAGTTTTAGTGTATGGTTTTCAAAACGATCAAATAAAATGATACATTATTATTAAAAATCCTCTCTTAAAGGACGTTCACACCAAACACGTTTTTGCGTTCTTCCTTGTTTTCCTATGTAAGCAAGCGCTGGACTGACGTCTTTGACTGTTGTGCCTCATCTCGCCGTGTTTTCAGCGTCTTGTACAGGAGTGCAGACGTTTGTTTAGATGCCAGGACGAATAAAAAATCTCGATATACCTGCATTCTCCTCTATTTGTAGCACTGCGTCTACCTTTTTTTAAGCACGTTTTTCTGCGTGAACAGCCCCTTTCTCTTTCTTCAATCCAACGTCTCTAATTGATGACAAAGATGAGTAAATGAAACCCATTTAGAAATGAAGCATTACGGAGGCCGTTTAGTTTTTTGTTTTTCTGAACCAGGGCATAGGGGTTCATATGGGTGCTCACATTCAAATGGAATTCGCCCAATGTCCCAAACTTTTTTGAGCACACAGTTCCTGCCATGATTTGGCTTTTTCTTATTTCTGTTTTTAAATGGAGCAACATATTCAGAATTGAAACCCCCTTCAGTCTCTGCCATCGATTTAACTATTAAATTAAAGTCTGTGAAGAGCTAATCGTGGATGGCTGTGTAATCAGATGTTTCCTTACATTACAATGACAAATTACATAGTTTTGAGCCTCTCTCTTCCTAGAGTGCACTGCATCTCCTTCTATTCTTTCATGTTAAATCAGATAAGGTGTACCATGGAACAAATCCCTCAAATTATTCATGCTCAAGGGCCAATTAGAGATCTAGTGAGAAAGAATAATTAGGAAAACATGGCAGCTGTTCGCTTTGAGATGATTCAAAGTCAACCAATGTGTCTCTCCAGCTAAACCTACTTTAAGAATCAGCCATTTCAATCATTCATATTAGGTGTAAGGCATATTGAAATGCGTGGTTTTGATGGCATGGGTTTCCATTCTCTCGGTGGATGGCTGCTATGGAAATCTTGAGATCTTATTTGAGATTAGTTATAGTGCTCGCTAATGCAAATGCATTTTTTTCCTTGTTCAGTGTGCTGGTATCTATTTAGCTAGTTAAGTGCTTAGTGAAATATCCTGTTGCGCTCGCTGTGATTCAAATATTGTCACGGAGGGAAACACTTCCAAATGGAAAAAAGTAATTGTGTAGGAAATCAGTAGTGCTTTTAGGAAAACTTTATGGCTTAAAGGAGAAACATGTACCTGAAACAATACAGTGTGGTAAAGGGGAACCTTTTTGTTGCACCAACGAACACTTATTTGTGCTTATTTGTGCTGGATTTTGCAAAAGCAGATTCTTAAATGCTAACCCTAATCACAGCCACATTTAGAGCCTGTGGCCGAATCACAGCAGTGCTGATGTAGGGTCATATCGCACGATTGCGAGTGTGATATTGCTTATATACAACAGTTCTATGAACAAGTACATTTATAAAAATGAGGAAAAACCGAGTATGGTCATAAAAACGCATTTGTGCATGGAACTACTTTCTTACGTGACAAATCAGAATCTGCCGTTGCTGGTTCAAAACAAATGATGCGTCCAAGCCTCTGTTTGTAATTAAAAAATGTCACTTTAGAAATAGTATCACGGCTTGTGCTGTTTCTAACAAGTTATTGGATAAACAAGGATAGACGGCTGGATGTGTGTGTGTGTGTGTGTGTGTGTGTGTGTGTGTGTGTGTGTGTGTGTGTGTGTGTGTGTGTGTGCATGTGCGTGTGCGTGTGTGAGAGAGAGAAAGAAAGCGAGAGACAGAGAGAGAGATAGAGAGAGAGAGAAAGCTTGTGCAATCACCTGTTGCCACACCCAATTAGAGATGCTGTCAGCTTTCTCAGTGGAAAATAGACGTCCAAGAGGGGGTATTCCTCTCTATTTCGCTGTAACTGGTGCACAAGAGTCATTGACTATAGAACCAGCGATGTCCTCCGCCATTTTAGACCATATGTATCCAGTGTGGAAACTCAGATAAAAGGTAAGCGCTTGAGTTCTGTAATAAATCAGTCTGTTGTATCTCTCAGCATGAGCCTTACTCCTGAAGTTGTCAGTTTAAAGCAGTTTAAAGCTATTTCCTAGTTTTGGTAATGTAGTAGTAATAAGAGTGATCACGGAGCGCAGTTCTATGTAAACAATGACTAACGGATACACTTTACATCACCAACTGGCTCATATTACACACAAAAATTCTCTTTTGCCACCACCTGCTGGCTAACATATGCAATTTCAAAAATAAAGACAGTAAGTCTTAACACATATGTACTACTCTTACGCTTTAGTTTAGAACAGCATGAACGCGGAGTGAAGCTTCCGAGTGCTGATGCTGTCAGACCATCAGTGCTCATGGAATATCTCTCGTCCAATCAGATTCGAGGACCGGAACTAACTTTGGTATATCCAATTACATTTTCAAGCTTATTTGGGCACAATCAATTTGCGGGGTAGGTCAACTAATATAGCGTTGAACTTGTGATGCAAAAGACGAGACGTGAGAGCCGAAAGTGTCATAGAGGCACCACAAAATTATGTTTACACATTTGGTTTTTATGACACTATCGGTTAGGTTTATGTTTAAAAATCGCTTACTAAACTTTTCTGTGTAAAGTGATATCCAGTTTTACAAATCTCATTGAAGATGTAATTTCAACAAACCCTAAAACCCTAAAATGACTGTAAAACTTACAATTTAAACAAATTCACAGCTCAAATAATACACAAGTTTTAACAAGTGCTTTTATAAAATTATAAGCTTCTCATTTCTGCATTTAAACCCTCCAAACATTGTCCCCATTCACTTCCATTGTAAGTGCCTCGCTGCAGCCTTGATTTTTCAAGTTTTTGAAATAATTTTTTGTGGTAATCAACATTATGCCACAAGTGCTGTTGATTGAGCTTAACTTGTATTGAACCCCGAATATTCCTTTAAATATTTCTGGGCCAAGAACAATATTTGTCCTGTATAAAATTAGATACTGATAAAGGCTGTTAGAGAAACATCCCTCTGTTTGAACCAAGTGATCAAAATGTTTTTAATGATGTCACTTTTATTAATATGACCATTGCTTTTGAAGCGACAGATGTTACAGGATAACATGGTTGAACAGAACATGCAAATTGGCTGAAACTCCCATTAAAAATAAGCATTTAAATCTAAAAAATTTTTAGCTTTTTGTTTTTTTGTTTTTTTTGCTCCATTACACCCTGAACAATTTAATTTAAGGCTAAATCGTGAACACACACTTGGCACATAAATGGCATAGTTTCCTAAAAATTACACATCTTTTCTCATGTCTTCCTGCCAGGCTCCCATTGCCCTGTACCACACAAACAGAAAGCTCACCATGGAGCCAAAGGTCACCATCAATGCCAGAATCATGGTAGTAGGAGCATCCGACACGGGTTTATCTTTCCTTTCCTTAGAAACCCTAATTAAATCAAATGTTCAATGTCGATCGTGGAGCCCTAAATAACATGTATTATTTCCCCAAGAAAAAACAGCAAGATTTGTCTTTCTGAAGCAGGTTTTTATAGGTGGAGGGAAGTGGAGGACATCATCTCTTCTCTTGTGTGATTATAATTAGTAAGAGTGACCCTCAGGGATTGGAGCGAAACAATCATTGCATGAAATCTGAGCTTACAGCTTTGTATAATAACACTCAGCCCAGTATGCTCCTGCTGCTGCACAGAGATCTCTTTGTATTTAGGATATTCAGCTAATAATGTTGTTCTGAACATGACCTTTTATCTTCCATGGAACATGAATGTATATACTGCTTTTCTCTATACAATGACAGCATATAGTGACGAGGCGGCATCATCTCATGAAAATTAGGTGGCAACTGTGGCAACATTTTTGCAAAACGATTCTACATGTTCCTTACACATTTTGTGGTGAAATGTCCTCTGGGTGGTGCTAAAAGCGAGTTACATGTTCTTTCGAACAGATGAGGTTTTATGTTTATGCTCTATTCAGAAATGTGAGCGCAGCGTAGGTCTAGCGGGAAGACTAGCAGCTGTACATCATCGCACCATTAGCGGGGTAATTCCCAGCCAATCACATGTAAGCGATTGCTTTATAAGTCTGCTCACTATCTATCACATTGCTGTTTCAGTGTGTTAACACGGCAACCTCCTCCACCCCACCACCACCAGTTGAGTCCCATCCTGCATAGGGGTAGGCTCCTCGCCCCTGACTCCTATCTCCGGCAGGATATGACGGTTCCGAGTACAACTTCTTTGGACCACCAGACAGGGCCTACGCCAAAGAGAGACATTACTTTTCTGTTTTATAGTCATCAAATAAATGTCATCTTAAATCTCACTCAAGTCTGCAAGTCTTCCTGATAGAATGGACTTGACTTAAATCAACAAAAATGACCTCCCTACCCTTAACCTTAAACCTAAACCTAACCGATAGTGTAAGACAAGCACATGTGACTTGAAAAACACAATTGCTAAAGCAATCATGTCATGTTGTTGTTGTTGTGCTTCTATGACACTTTGATCAGGCTTGAACAAGCTTGTAAATGTAGTTGGTTATTTCATGCAAACATTACAATAAGTCATTTTTAGGGCATTTTTTGCCCCCACATTTTGAATTTCAGTGCCATTTTGTCATTTTTCATGGTATTTTTGCCCTGAGCCCCCCTTCATTTCTGACCCAGGCTTCTAGAGTTTATTTTAATAGCAGAGATACATACAATGAGCCAAACACAAACAAATTATTTCACAAAAATGTAGGTATGGTGTTGTTTCAGATTGTTTGTATTCTGTACTTAGGTTTCTGTTCAATAAAAACATATTGTGAGCAGCTGTCAAGCTCCAAAAAACACCATGAAAAGTACCATAAAAGTAAAATGAGTAAATGATTGTCATTTCAGAATGTTCATTTTTGGGTAAACCATTCCTTTATTTTTAAGCACACTTTAGATGCTAACAATAATTCAAGCTTTCCCCCACATATTTAGTCTTACTAAAGGATTTCAATTTTCCGAATTTCAGTTCTTGAGAGGATACCAAAAGACGCCATGGGTTTGGATTCCACTCACAGAGCGTTTGAACAAACAAAGCTGTGATTTAAGGCCATTCTTGTTTCCTGAAAGCTGATAACTGCCTGGCAACCAGAGGTTCCTCTACGGTTGTGTGTGTGTGTGTTAACTCCTGGAGCTTTGGCAGTCACTGCGGGCACGCAGCTGTCTAAAGCTGGCAGCGTGCAGGGGTCACGCGCTGGCCCTTTAATTAGCCTTGCCACTGTTCTCTAGGCCGCAATTGGTGATCGCTGTCACTAATGACTTGACTAATGAGGCAGTTAGTGTCCAGTAAACGTATGGCCGGTCAGCCGCTGTAGAGGCTGTCTGACTAATGGAGAGGGTGGAGGCCATGGCCAAACAGCACTTATTTGTCAAGCCAAAACCATTGGCTCACTCTCCCTCTGCCTTTGTTGCCCCTGAGAATGGGGTGAAGCACAGGACCGATAAAGATGCATGGCCCCTGCTTGGCCCCTAAACACAGCAGTCAGACACCAGCCACAATACAGGCCTGTCAGCTGCTGATAAGAAGAGAAAGCCACGAGTGGATGGTCAAGAACAGCCCACAGCGAGAAAAACCACACACTTGTGATTAACATTTCACCTTGCCAAAAATACTCCATTTAATCTTGTGGTAAAGGTGGACTTCTATTCTATACATTTGAACAAATTTACTGATACAGCAGCAAAAATGATCAAATAAATAATATATAATATAATGTAACAATAAAATATAATATGATTTCTATTGTTGGCAGCATTCGTCAAGCTCACTGATTCTATCCTGTTAAGTTATTATTATAAAACTTATATTATAAAAAAATATGGTTATTTTTTTGTGTTGGCAGCTTTCATCAAGCTTAACAATTAAACCCTGTTACACAAGTTATTATGAGAAAAATGATTAAATAAATAATATTAAATTATATATTTTGTTGGTAGCATTCATCAAGCTTACTAGTTCAACCCTGTTACCCAAGTTATTGTAAGAAAAACATTATATAATATCATATTATAATTTTTTGTGTTGGCAGCATTCCTCAAGTTTAATGATTCAACCCTGTTACACAAGTTATTATAACAAACATTATCAAATAAATAATATAATATAATGTCTAGTGGTGGCAGTATTCATCAGCTCAACAATTCAACCCTGTTACACAAGTTATTATGAGAAAAATTATCAAAGAAATAATATAATTATTGTAAATGTATCAATAACTAAGAACCAGCATTTGTTCCCAAACTAGCTTGCCGCTCCTTTAATTTAATCGCTTAATTTAGACTGAATCTGCAATCATGTTACTCATTTTTGCATATTTTATTGGTATTTATTTAATTTTTGTGTTTATTTAATGTTTATTGCTAGAAATTCATTTATTCCAGAAAATTTGGTTTTTAAGCTGTATTTAGACATGTCCAAATTTTGTTAACAGGGTTGAAATGCGTCATAAAATGAACAGAAAACAATACCGCTTATATAATATTAAGTTTGACCTCCTGAGGTGGATGAACATCATTTCCTGAAGTTTAAACAGCTCCTTTTGCCAAACCATTGGTGAAAAAGAAAAAAATATTTGGCATTAAAGATGGACTAAGAATATTCTCTTCTATAATTTACTGCTGATATACTGAAACAAAAATATCAACTTGCATCTAAAAAATATAGATATTTTAAATTATTATTATTTAGTTTTTTGGACTGTTCTCCCATTTTCTCCCCAATTTGGCATGCCCAATTCCCAATGCACTCCAAGTCCTCGTGGTGGCGTAGTGACTCGCCTCAATCCAGGTGGAATCTCAGTTGCCTCCTCGTCTGAGACAATCAATCCGTGCATCGTATCACATGGCTTGTTTTGCGCATTGCCGCAGAGACCTAGCGTATGTGAAGGCTTCACGCTATTCTCCGCGGCATCCACGCACAACTCACCACGTGCCCCACCGAGAGCGAGAACCACATTATCGCTGTCCCAGTTTAAAACTAGATTAAAGACGCATCTCTTTAACCAAGCATTCACATAATGCTTACTTTTTTACTACTGCTGAATCAGTTATAATGCATTAATATTATGAACATCAGCTATGCTAATTATTTCCCATCTGCTTTTCTGCTGTTATCTCGGGACGCCAGTCCCGAGGTAAATAGCGTTCGTCAGCTCCAGTTTGTATCCAGCCTCTCACGGAGACTTCAGATGCCCCATCACCATGGACTACGATCTTAAAATGGGATACATAGACTAACTATTGCCAATAAAAGCCTTCATCAGCCAAACAAGGACAATTGCATCTAAGTGAACTTCTGGAATTTAATCAAGGATGGACTTCAAAGACACTGGTCACTAATCTTGCAGTTCAAACACAATCACTGTCTAAATACTGACCCTTAACACTTAATAAGTTTAATAATTTTTTAAATCATGTTTTTTAACTATAAATAATTCTTATTTACATTATTCATGATGTTAGCCAGAGGGGAACTGGCCCCCACAGTGAGTCTGGTTTCTCCCAAGGTTATTTTTCTCCATTAACCATCATCTTATGGAGTTTTGTGTTCCTTGCCACAGTCGCCTTCGGCTTGCTCACTGGGGTTAATACAAATTATTATTTAATTATTTTTAAACACGATAAAGAATCATATCTTATCTAATTCCACAACAGGGCTCCAAACAAAAAATCAATTAAGTAGCCATTGGCTCCTATAGGGGGAAAAACCGGCGCCAAATATTTTCATTTTTAACTCCTTCCATTCCTTTTCGTCCTGCAGCTCGCATGCAAGAAAAACTGCACGTGCTAACAGTGTAGTCTGTGGAGCATTCTTCGCAATTATGTGATCACGTGCATTTTTTATGCTTGTTACTGTCACCGTGTTTTCTCACAGTCTCTTTTTTGAAATTGTTAGTTCCTGCAATGAACTCCGTTTTCCCCGCTATTTCTTTGATATAAACTTTTGTAATGTATTTCGGGAAATGTAATGCAAATTTTAAAATCAAAGGGAGTAAATTTTTACTGTCGCCAATGGCGACCTTGACAGAAATTACACTCGCAAATAAATTTATTTGGTCACAAATGCGACCATTTTTAGTCGCAGTTTGGAGCCCTGCACAAGGATGATGATTTATCGACTTTATAGACATTACATTTTTATCGTCTGTTAATGCTGAACTTCTGTAAAGCTGCTTTGAAACGATGTGTTTGTGAAAGGCGCTATACAAATAAAATTGACTTGACTTATAGCGACCATGAAGAGATTAACCCAGCGTGACTCTACCCACCAATTGGTTGCTTATGAAGCCTACCTGGAGTCACTCAGCACCTGGATTCGAACTTGCGCCTCCAGGTGTGGTAGTCAGCATCTTTACTTGCTGAGCTACCTAAGCCCCCATATTTAATTACAAAAAGTGTCATAATTAGCTGTGTACTATACTTTGTGTTCAACCCTGTTACCACATCATTTCCCCCCTTATTATGTAGCACTCCATAACACTGTGACATCCAGGAAGTAACATCATCTGCGTCTTTTTTTTTTAAATGTTAGGTTTGGCAGCTTTCGTCAATCTTAATGATTCAACCCTGTTACTCAAGGTATTATATATATATATATATATAAACATTTGCCTATTCTGGCATATTTTATTGTTATTTTAATTGCGAATTAATTTAAAATAATTAAATCAGGCAAAAAAATGTTTAAACTGTATTTAGACATTTGGTAACAGGGTTGAAATGGGTTATACAATGGATAGAAAATAAAACGACTCATATAATATTAAGTTTGACCTTCTGAGTTGGACGAACATGATTTTCTGTAGCTTAAGCACCCGTTTCCACCAGAGAAAAGAAAAATACCAAATTTTCAAGCCCTTCACTGCAGTTAAATGTTTTGTGCAAATGAAACATGTACAGAAGGGACTTCAATGAAGAAAAGAGCTCAAATAAAAGACATACATGAAGATGTCCACATCACTTAGACTGCTAGAACGCAGATCAGCGACTGCGTGTCCGCTGTCCTCTTTCTGATCAATCATGACAGTCTGCAGGCCTCGTCGCTCAGAAGCACTTCTCTTTCAACACACGCTAGCCTGATTTCCTCTCCCGCCACAGATACAGATCACATCTTTCTAGCACGTACAAAACAGATCATTTACATGACAAGAGACCTTTTTACACTCCTGAGGGGACGAGGGGAGGGCGACGGGGGGAGACCACTACACACAGGAAACAAAACAAGGACAAAACAAAAGGAAAGGCTTTTACTGTGATGGCCGTAGCAGAAAGCGCTTTAATGCGGCCCAGTACAGCAGTGGAAATGATTTCAGCATCTGTCCATTGAGTGTTTGCGGAATAACCCCACTCACACCGCACCGCTTTTGTTCGGATCTCGTTACCGTCCTACCTTCATTCACCGGTATTCGTTTCTGTACAGGAGAAAAAAGGAACAAAAAATTGTACAAAAAATAGCCTAATTATCCAAAATGAAGGAGATCAGTTCTGCCCACACAGGGTGTGTTTCTCAAAGGAGAACACATTAAATCGCACACATTAAAACTACAGTTTCTACATTTGAAACAGATTTAAAGGTGAAGTCTAAAATACTTTCTCCAAACCCAGTTTAGTAGTCCAGACAACTATAAGTAAGCCATTAGTACGGTAGGTTGATTTCTCTGAAAAGTGTAGCGCAGAATGTTAGGGAAACCTGTTTGCAAGCAGTTATTATTGATGCAGTACTGCTTGGTGCCACTAGAGGCAAATAAATATCTCACTTCCAACTTGGAATAAAACTGTATTCAATTATTTTCTTAATAATCATTTCTTGTGTTCCATTGTGCATGATTCATCAGTGCATGTAAAAATAGATGTCTGTCTTTGTAATCATTCATCAAATTATAATACCTTGCTCCACATTTGAAGCAAATTTCCTTCAACCTACACATTGTTATTTATAGTTTAGTCTGTGCATATTAAGTTGGGAAAGGTGAATGTATTTTAACATTGAAAAAATGACACACTACCTTTAATCAGAAGCCAAATAACTCTTTAGAAATCGTTTTTGCAAACTCGCATTCAGGTCTGGCTGTATTCCAGTATGGAAAACTGTTCATGATACAATCAGTTCCTGATGGATAAATTCACATCTTGCCCTACAATTGCTTTCTCATTGAATATGCAATTTGACTTATAAATACGTCACTTTATGTAAGTAAAATGGGTTGCAAATCCTGTTACATATTGACATTAAGGACGTCTGGCATAGCGAATATTTTCACAAATATGGCGAACATGTGTCATCAATGGTATGGATGCCAGTGGTAGTTATATTTAGAAATGCCGAAGCTTGGTGAAATGTTGCATGACTTGATTCTCTTTGGTTGGTAATAACAGAAATATCTTTCCTCCTTTTATTTTCAGTCCTCATCTTAGATTCAACAATCTCATTCTCATATCCACTCAAGGCCTTTCAGATCACTGCTCTGATGACAACATGAGATTTCTGTCTACAAGGTGAGAGACGCATTACAAATGAGAGTTCTTCAGATAGAGAGTGAGAGAGAGTGAGAGAGAGAGAGCGAGAGAGAGAGAGAGAGAGAGAGAGAGAGAGAGAGAGAGAGAGAGAGAGAGAGAGAGAGCGAGAGAGAGAGCAGGTTGCTGGTCAGAGAATACTTTTAGCTCCTTTTCAAGCAGCACATTTCCTCTCTGTTGAAGAGGAAAAGACATTAGTATCACCAGCCTCTATCATACACATGTGAAGTATGGAAAGTGCAAAAGCATTTCTGGGAATTCCAAATATAAAGCCTTATCTTGTATTCGAAAGGTTAGACCAAAACCAACCATTCCTAATTCATTCAGGCCAAAATTTAAGTGAGTTTAGACCAATAGCAAGAGAATGGCTTCATCAAAGGCATCACTTCCTGTTTGACTTTGTACTCATGATGAATAGCAGGAACTGAGCAGCAGCAAGCTGCTGTTTCTCACGTCTGTTAGTGGTTCTACGTGACTTCACCGGCCCAGCACATCTGATCCGATCCACTGATGCAAACAAGTGATTCAGCACTCCATAGCTGAGTTCTATGAACAAGAAACCTTGATTCTGAGCAACTCAATTATGGCATGAAATTTAGCTGTAAAATCATTGAACGAGTCAGTTAACCTTGAGGATTGAGAATTTAAAAACCCTTAATAGCATTGCTGTTAGCCAAACACATACTAAAGCCACTGCTTGCCTTCTCGCCTCTCTTTAAGATTGCTAATTTTTCAATGTTAGTTTTCTATGTTCAGAACAAGGGCTGGGCAATATAGCTAAAATCACAATATTTTTTAGCTTCTTGACAATATTTGATATTTATATCCTTTAAATGGCTAAAAAGGGTGATTTTTTAGCGAAGTAGATAATAGTGTGACAATGCAAAGGAATCTTTGAATAAGAGTTTTGAATCATTTCATTGAATGGACAGTTTGAACTGATTCACAGAAATGAATCGAAATTACCGCTAGAGTTGCAACTGACGTTTAAATGAGAGACGCTATTAAATCATCTCTGTCGCTCTCAACATAACAAATCAAAAATAAAACGGGAAAAAGTCTAATCAAGTGGTCTTTGGGAAAGTTAATGGCCAAATAAAAAGCACATTCAAATTAAAAAGTTTATATCATCAGCCAAATTACCACGACTATGTCGTGAATTTTCAGTGTGTCGTCCAGCCCTATTCAGAAATACGCAGTCCAAAGTTTGTTATACAGTGGCAAGAAAAAGTATATGAACCCTTTGGAATTAGCTGGTTTTCTATATTAATTGGTCATAAAATCTCATTTTCATCTTAAGTCACAAGTTTAGAAAAACACAACGTGATTAAGATAACAACACACAAACAATTATAATCTTTCATGACTTTATTGAACACATCACATTAAACATTCACAGTGATGTGGAAAAAGTGAATCCCTTGGATTTAATAACTGGCCAATCCTTGGCTAACTAGTTTCCGGTAACTGTGGATTAGACCTGCACAACGTTCAGAAGGAATTTTGGTCCATTCTTCCTCACAGATCGGCTTCAGCTCAGCCATATTCTTTGGATGTCTGGTGTGAACGGCTCTCTTGAGGTCATTCCACAGCATCTCTATTGGGTTAAGGTCTGGGCTCTGACTGGGACACTTTTTTTGAAGCCATTCTGTTGTGGAATTACTTTGATGTTTAACCATTAGTGCATTGTCCAACTGCATCGCCCAACTTCTATTGAGCTTCAGTTGGCACCAATGGCGTAGATTTGTTTTGAACATTATGTGTGTGTGTGTGTGTGGTGGGGGGGGTTTGTATTGTGAAGCGGGGAGTGTGGTTGGGAGTTGTACTTGCTAGTCTTGATTATTTGGGAGTTACCTTCCTCTATCCCACCAGAATCTACGCCCGTGGCTGGCTCACAGCCATCAGTCTCTTTCCAGTTTCATGCAAAGCAACAATTCTTGATGGTAGGTCTTCTAAGATCTCTTTTTTGTTAGGCATGGTCCACTTAGCAAACTTAAATTCTTTGAGTGCTTTTTATAAGTCAGAGTAGCTCCAATCCACACCTCCAATCACGTTTAATAAATTGGATGCCAGGTTTGCCAACTCCTGACTCTAATTAGCTTTTGTTGACGTCATTGGCTTAGGGGTTCACATACTTTTTCACAACCTACACTGTGAATTTTTGAATGATATATTCAATACGTAAAATAACAATACAATAATTTGTGTGTCATTAGTTAAAACAGATTATGTTTGTTCATTATTGGGACTTAGATGAAGATCAGACCAGATTTTAAGACTAATTTATACATAAATGCTTCACATACTTTTTCTTACCACTGTAGTTTAATGGGCCATTCAGGCCGACACAGTGCAATAAATAAAACATTATGTCTCTAAACAAGTTTTTAACTTGATATGGCATCAAAATAATGCTGTGCTATATGCACGATGTACGCTAAAAACAGAGAGATGTGGCAAAACACAACGGTCATCGTCTAGTGCATGTTTACATACAGTTACAATACAAATGAGACGGAGTGAATTATAGGTGAATTATGATATCTGATTCTCTGCACTGGACTGCAGTATCAGGTCAGAAACACATAAACAGTTACTCACATTAACACATTGAATCCAATCAAGATGTCATTGTGATTTATGAGACATGTATTTTTGCATCATAACTCAGTCTTTGCAATGTAATTAATGCAATGCAAATTCCTTTTTCATGTAAAACACTATCATTAGAACATGAGATGCTGCTGTGTCTGACAGTAGATTTAATGATGATACATTTCAGATGTACCTGGAAGACAAAAAAACATTTGGGTCATTCCTTGTCAACCCAATCAGAGGTCCCTGGCTCAATTTTGTTTGATCATTTTTCTTACTGATGAAAACATAAATGATGATGAAAACCAAAATATTGATTACTGTAGTTCAATATGTATGAAGTAATTAATGTTTTCGTAGAGGGATGTCAAAATTACAATTGTTGTGTATGATTTTGGTGCAAAACTACATGTAAAGAAATAACTTTAGAATAGCGGTAGTGTCATTATTTTAATTTTGCACAGAGATAGTTAGGTCTTTGACTAAAATCAGTTGACTTCAGTGGCTTTTGTTGATTTGTTTCCCCAATGGTGGAAGTCCAGAACTGGGGAAAACACCTTTTTGTGAGGTTTTGACATTATTGTTTTTATGTGAATAAATAAAGATGCATTTCTAGTTTTAACATTATTTTTACTTCAGTCCATTGTTTTTTTGGACAAAAAACTAGCTTCACACCATGTGACCCACATTCGGTTTTTGACAATTGAAAATAGAGATGGAGCCACACTGAGAGCCACATATCTACATTTACATTTATGCATTTGGCAGACGCTTTTATCCAAAGTGACTTACAGTGCTCTTATTACAGGGACAATCCCCCCCGGAGCAACCTGGAGTTAAGTGCCTTGCTCAAGGACACAATGGTGGTGGCTGTGGAGATCAAACCAGCAACCTTCTGATTAACAGTTATGTGCTTTAGCCACCACATCTCTGAGAATTATCCATATAGGGTTCTAAAAATGAAGATACAACAAGGAAGGTTTGTTATGGAGCTAAATCTAAAAGGATATTAAGATATCTTTAATACTTCTGAAGTTATATACACTCCAACTTTGGAAAAAGAATGCACAAAAGTGTTTTTTTCCCATTTTTGTACACCATTGGCATACAAAGCAACAAGAGGTGCTCAAGTCAAACGATTTTAGTAATAGACCTACCTATAAAATAATGACACTGCCACTTTTCTGAGGTTATTCCTCAGGGAACGCATGGCAAATAAGCTGTCCAGTTTGGCCTACAAATTGACGTAATGACTTAACGGCTCTATTCTATTACTTGATATAACATGATATTCCTTTACTTCATTACTCTTCAAATGCCCATTCTCACTAGTATTGACGTCAATAACTCGACCACCAGCGTTCAGAACCCATGCCATCCCAGATGCAGATACACAGGGCTCGTTCCGTCCAACCTCTTCACGCTCAACGACCAGACTGACCGTGCAAACACCAAACACTGGCACATCAACAACTTTGTGGAGCTGACAGGTACATTTAATGTAAATTTACAAAATATCTAAAACCTCCTTCTCTCTTAATACTGAAGTCTAGAGATGATTCTAGATCAGCATATCCTCGTCTCTCATGCATTAATCTCATTTACAAAGCCACTGTTATTCCAAATCTGCGTACAACTGTCAGAGAATAGTAAGAAGCTAATTAGTGTGAGTGAAATCTCATCTCCCTCCATTCATTTACAGGGGAATATTAATATTAGCAGGGTGAGGTAAGAATTAATCTGCACGGCAGACATGAGCCTATGCTATCTGTCTGATCATGCCTATTATATTTACTAATTACAGCCTCCTTTAATAATTCGGAATGTAGCGTAATTATCAGTGAATGATAATTATACCGTCTGCATTTGAAAGATATCAATTTAGTGGCATGCGAATTTGTATGAGGGTCAACCAGTGAAGCGTCACTGGGTTTTGGTTTTGAATAAGTTGTCAGCACAAATTGCATGATAATAGTTTTGGTTTAAAACATCCTACAGCTCAGAGGTTGATTGCTGTGTGGCTGTAGTACAGCTCCATGGACAGAGCATTGAGCTGGGCCTTCTGAAAATATTCAACTGTAAAGCATGGCATGGGCAAAGACTGCTTTTCATTCATGACATAGATGTAAATTACTGCCATTACACAATCCTATTTAACATACACTGGCACATGTTGCATTAGAGACTGCCAAACTCCTGGACTCCTGATTGTATGCATTGCATTTGAATCCTTTTTAAAATAGTCGATATATGCACAGCTGTGACTGCAAATTGAATTTTGTATTAATGCTGCAAGATGCTATGTTATTCGACAACCATAAACAGCCTACAGTTAGGCCAAGTCCACATTAAAATGCTTTAGTTTGAAAATGCATTGATTTTGATAGTTTTACGCATATCATCCTCACTGGAATTGTAAGCGCAGCGTAGTTCTAGCGGGAAGACTAGCAGCTGTACATCATCGCACCATTAGCTGGGTAATTCCCAGCCAATCACATGTAAGCCATTGCTTTATAAGTCTGCTCACAATCTATCACATTGCTGTTTCAGTGTGCTAACACGGCAACCTCCACCACCCCACCACCACCAGTTGAGTCCCATCCTGTACGGGGGTCGGCTCCTCGCCCCTGCCTCCTATCTCCGGCAGGATATGGTTCCGAGTATAACTTCTTCATACTGCCAGACAGGGCCTAAGGAGGTTTTAGACCAAAGTTTCAAAAACTGTTTCTATTACCGCATTTTTTATTAGATTAACTAGCAATTAACAATTAGATTAAGGCCACGTCCACACTAGTCTGTGTAGGTTCAAAACATTTATAACGTCATAATGTTCCAAAGTATGCAGTTATGCAGAGCATTTTTGGTGGATGAAAACACTGTTCTAGTGTAGATGAGAGGCGTAAACATAGCGAAATTAATGGGTTTTCAAACGAAAATGTATAATAATCTGTTTTAGTTTGAAAACTCTGTTTTCAGTTTCCTAATGTCATCGTTTTCCAAAGTGTTCTGTTAATAGAGAGCATTTTCGGCACAAGAAAATGGCGTTCAAGTGTGGATGAAAAGTAGCAAAAACATATTATTGTGGATGTGGCTTTATACTAATAAACTATATAATTTGAATAAATAATTATTTAGAATAATAATTATTATATTATCTTTTTAAGGCTGCGCATAACAACACTTGAAAGGGTTTTACAAACTCTGCTTTATGTTGTGATCGCTAATATTATATTTATTTCTTTTGCTCCACAACCATTACCCAAGGCCCACGAGAAAAAATAATTACTATCTAAATATTAATAACTGCAGTCTTGACCAACACAAAATAGGTATCATTTGAAAGCTTAGAAGCTCTATTTTCCAATGCATGCAGGCATTATGTCAAAAAATTAACAAGTGCTTTGAAATTTGCAGACAAATCAGAAAAGTTCAATTTTGAAAATGTATTTTAAAAAAAAAATTGCACTGCACATATTATTGTAATCGGTTAAAACAGCAAACTGATCAAATAACCATGTCATTGGAAACTCTTAAAGAGGACAATATAACCAGCCTATTTTTTTATACACTGACAGAAATATACAGAGATATAGCTATGTATATGTCTTTGACATGTATCATGTAAACGGGTGTTGCTTATTTGCCTCAGTTTCGCTTATAACTTCCCCAAAAATAAATGGAACATAAAATAATCACCATTACTTAGAGGAGGTGATTATATATAAAACTAGCCCATACAAAATGTAAACGGATGCATAGATAATCCACACGAAGCACAATGTGCACACAGCAAATAATGTGCTGAAATAAAAATCGGTTAGCTTTCCTGGATCAGATGACTTTATCGTAAATAATGTAGCATGTTGACCAGCCTCACGGAACGCTAAACCAATCATATTAGGATTCAGATAGCTGCAACCAGAGGTGAAAGTCATCCAAATATGGGCAGAGAGAATCGATCACTGTAATTACATATGGCAAATACATGACACAGACTCAATGATGGCTCAAATGACACAGGATGGATCTGAATGAGATCTCATTACTCCTGCATGCATGCTTTGGAGAGAGAGCATACCTTTATTCATTGTTGCACGTGTAATGGGTTCTTATGTACTGTACAATTATTATGTTCTATTTGTCTGGAGATGTTTTTGGACACTAGGATAAATTATATTTGTAATGCTACAACTTTTGACTGCTTTGTCGTATCAACACAAATTTGATACTCACGTACCGTTGACATGATTGGGAACAAAACAAACATCAAACATATTATTTACACCCTGAGATATATAATGTCAAATCAGAAAAATATATATATTTTTTTTTTCCTGCAGCCTCTTAGGCTGATAGTCTCATAATTTATATATATAAAAAATACATAAAAAATTACATGTTCCTGCTATGTATTGCTTGGATAACAATCCAAATGTTATCATCAAAGCTCTTCCTTCACAAAAGATCTCAATTAAATCAATCTCAGCTCTGCGAGTGTGGGGGCTTCTCTGATGCTCCTTTAGACTGTTATGAAAGGACATCTCTCTAAAGGATCTTTTCCTTCATTTTCTGTTCCTCTCTGTGCCTCTTTCTCCTCCTCTAACCTAATGGGACCTTCTGTGTTGCTAAGTGACCCTTCTCTGTTTCATAGCCACTGATAAGATCGCTGTAAACGCCCTAATAAATTGCTTCCCTCCCCCTTGTGTGGATGGTAAATGGCCTTAAGTTTATTTTACTGTTAAGTAGACCACCTTTTTCGGAGGAAATGTAACTTGATTACTTATCATTGGTGTGAAGCTACATCCTTCATGTGTAGCAGTTTTAGGCTTCTTTTTAATTGTATGCTTAAAGATCTAGCTGTGTCAGACCCAAGGGTGCTTTCTTAATGGTATTAACTAGCCTAAATAATGACAAGATGAATGGCATTTCAAACACAGGAACATCTGACACTTTTCCACCTTCAGGAAGAACGGTTCTAAGCATTTGTGGCATTTCCACTTGAGCATGGTTCAGCACGTAGCAATTACAAACCCTTATTGGCCTAGCTAACCATGCTTAACCGGCTTTAGGTGGCTTTAGTACTTGGTGACTGATGATTGTCAATTTACCAACACTAAGGTAACTCATTTGTTTCTAGGTAGCTGGCAAAGTTCACTATGACGAGGTTAATAAAATGTAATTAAAAAATAGTGCATGTTTCGTGTATCTTCATGATTTTATGATGATGATTTAACTAACATTGTGCATTATTTTTCTACATGCCTTTTTTTTCAGGGAGGAAGATTACGCCATAGATATACATACATAGATTCCTTATTAGCAGCTGTTCCAATGGGCTGGTGATGCTGGACGCTTAGAATATAGTTCCAAAAACATCCATAATGTGTTTCTTTATTCAAACCATGAATTTGTTTTTTCATCTAACATCCAATATATAATAAACAATCAATAGTAAGGTCATACTACTACACATACATATTTATATATAGAACTTTTCAAAGTTTTATGATAGTAAGTTACAGTAAATAATTCTTACGCAATGCAATTTCCTGAATTCACTTCTGATACAGGTTTTATTTTTTTTCGTAGCAAACTGCAAATAAAGATCTCTACAAATAAATATATCATGGTGAGCATATGGAATATTATCATCAAGTCAGTCAATTCATTACTTTATGACTATATCATTTATTTCCTTCATATATATATCATTCATATATGCTGCTGGTCCCTTGACCAAATACTCCCGCCGTTACCATGCCGACCAGTGGACCTGCTCCAGATTTAATTCCAATGAGATGTGGCAGAGTTTGGCATCTGTTCTTCTGCCCTTATTCGACCCGAATCCGGAGCCCACCATCAGCCCCCCATCTGACCTTCAGAACCTCATTCCACTCTACAGTCAGGCCAAGATCCAAGGTCACTTTCTCTAACACTGTCAACCATCTCCCCATCTGCTGCTATTAGTGGTGTTTGCTAAGGCAACTTGTACTTCACTGTTTTTTTCTACCGACATGAATGATACCTCAAATCATGGGGTGTGTTGAGAAGAGGTGTGTTATTACATTCCAAGCAAATGGACTCACAATTTTGGCCTGGCGGATGATTAAAATAGGCAAAAGAAAGAACCACACACGTACACACTACACACATCCAAACATCCAAACATGGGAGACAGGAAATTTCATACGACACTATGAACTAAAGTTCAAGCTTGGTAAACTCTGAACCATGAATTCGAACGACGAGAGGACACGTGACCAGTAGAAGATCCATACAAAGAATACGTCATTTAAAGCTGCATGCTTTATTGTTGCAGGAAGTGAATAGACAATATACTTTAACAGTTTTAATATATATAATATTATTTGTTTATTGTGATGTATTATTTACTTACACCAGAATTCTTCCGTGTGACATCATATCCTGGTCCGTTGTGTTGTACGAAAAATATTGTGTGCTCAAAGCCTAGTGTGAAGATCCCTTTAAACAACTTTACAACTCAAATAATACATATGTTTTAACAGAAGTATTCATTTAAGTGATTTTTTTTAATTATGAGGTTCACATTTCTGCCTTTAAACCCTCCAAAATTCAAATCTCACTGTAGACTCGATTTTTGCTTTTTTTAAAGAAAGGTAGGGACAAGTCTATATACATTTTTGTGGAAATCAACATTGTCAGAAATGCTGCTGATTGAGCTTAAAGGGAAACGTTCACCCCCCAAATCATTCTCTCATATACTGTACTCACCCTCATTCAATCCCAGATGTGAATTACCTTTTTTCTACTGCTGAACACAAACAAAGATTTTTAGAAGACTATTTCTAGGTTCATAGAATGCAAGTGAATGGTGGCAAGAACTTTGAAGATTCAAAAAGCACATAAAGGCAGCATAAAAGTAATCCATACAACTCCAGTGGTTAAATCCAAATCTTCAGATGTGATATGATAAGTGTGCATGAGAAACAGATCAATATTTAAAATGTAACTTTTTTACTATAAATTCTCCTACCTGCCCAGTAGTTGCCGATATGCACTAAGAATGCGAATTGCCAAAAACAAAAGAAGAATGTGAAAGTAAAAGTGGAGATTTATTTAAAAAAAATGGCTTAAGTATTCTGTTTCACACCCACACCTATCATATCACTTCTGAAGATTTGGATTTAACCACTGGGGTCGTATGGATTACTTTTATGCTGATTTTATGTGCTTTTTGGAGCTTCAAAGTTCTGGTCACCATAAACTAGCATTGCATGGACCTACAAAGCTGAGATATTCTTCTAAAAATCGTCATTTGTGTTCTGAAGATGAAAGAAATTCATACACATCTGGAATGGCTTAAGTGTGAGCAAATGATGAGAGAATTTTCATTTGTGGGTGAACTATTCGTTTAACATAAACCCGGAGTATACTTTTAAGAATGGAACCACCTAGAACAAACTAGCAACCATATAGCAATTTGCTTGTAACAACCCACAGCAAAGTGTTTGCATTTAAATGATTTAAGATGTATTTTGGTATGATGAGTTTATCGAAGATCCAAAAACTGGAAGTATTTGCTCAAATTTCATAGCTCCAGAAGGTCAGTGTGTATTGCGTCATCCAGTTTTCCCTTGCATCTAATTCTGACTGACTCCAAACTATTGACAGTTAATTTGCATAATCTAATCATGAGCTAAGTGATTACAACTGAATGGACCATCTGTTATACAGAAACAATGTCTGAAATGAGACAAAGAGCTTCTTATTCATATTTCTGCCATTGTAATGAAATACTATTTATTTTGCATTTGTAAAATCAACAGGAATAATTCACAATAATTCTCATATTCACAGGTGGAAGGTTACCAGGTTGCTATAATTACCCCTATGTTGCCAAACCGACTGCCAACAAGCACAGAACTGCATCAGCTCAAGTTTGTAGCATCTAATGAGGCAAAACTGATCAAAAGCCAACGATTAACTAATATCACAGTACAATCCAATCGCTACAATTCATATTTGATAGATTTCAGTGGAATAGTAAACTGTCAAGCCAAATGCACAACAATACTTTGGGTTGAATACTTATTAGGGACATTAACATTATTTTAATGTTTAACATTCCAGAGAAATTAAAATCTTGTGTTTCTATTAAAATACTTATTTGAAATCTTCAGTACATCCCTGTTTATAATATATAGTATGAGTTCTCAAAATTGTCCTTTTGAGGTGGAACTACTTTTCTAGGTGGAGGAACTTCTTGTTATTATGTGTTACCAATGTAATTCCTGTGGGTGTAATTTGTACCCTTGTACAAATTTTCATGCACACAGATTCAATATAGATTCTGTATAACACATGGGGAATAAGTGATCACACTAGTTTCATGTACAGAACATTCCTCACACCAAAACTTCACTTTAAGAACAAATCTCTGTTATTTGCATCCTACAGGGTTGGGATATTTTGACCGGCCGCACTGAAACCAGGAACTACGGGAAATTTGCTGACAAATCATAAGTGTTCTGTTTTAATCATTTATTAAACATTTTGCAGTGTGCATATTTTTGTAATCGGTAAAAACATCAAACTCATCAAATAGCCATGTGTCATATGTTGTTGGAAAGCTCTCAAAGAGTAAAATACAACCAGCCTATATACAGAGTAATAGCTATGTACTGTATATGTCTTTGAAATGGATGTTTCATGTGAACAGGTGTTGCTCCTGTTCTGCGTTTGTGCTTATATCTTCAAGAAAAATTAACAGAACTTAAAATATAACATACCATTACTTAGAGGAGATTATTATCTTTAAAACAAGCCCACATACAAAGTATTCAGATGCAGAGATCATCAGATAAGCCACATGAAGCACAATGTGCACATAGCATCTGGATATCTGGCATTTTGCTAGCCGGCTACCAACACCCGATAGCGTGATAGTCCAACCAGTGGTGTAAGTCTAACCAGTGGTGATAATCCTCCATGTTTGGGCAGATAGTCATGTGATCAAACCCTGTAATTACATATGGCCACCACTAGTTGGTGCCAAGTACAAACACAATGATGACTCAAATGGCACAGAATGAAACTCTGAAACTCATTCTGTGAAATCTCATTTCTAAAATCATGTCTGTATGCTATGCAAACCTTTAGTCATTGTTGCAATTACATGTGCTGATTAGTTCCCATGTACAATTATTATGTTTTATGTGTTTGGAGAGGCTTTTGGACACTATGATAAATCATTTTTGTAATGTTATAACTTTTGATTGCTTTGTTGTATCAACACAAAAATCTACTCAGTTATAGTTGACATGATTGGGAACAAAACAAAAGCAACAAAAGCCACATTATATATTTCCAGAGATATATCATGTCAAATCAGAAAAAAAAAAGAAAAAAAGTACATTTTTGGATCGTTTTTTTGTGATTAGTTTTTTTTACATTTCTTAGGTTGAGAGTCTCAGAATTTATCATAACCTATAGCCTTCAAAAATGGGAAAAGTTTTCTTTAAAATTATACCAAACACGTGAACATATTTATTTATTTTGTAGTTGTTTTGTTTTGTTTTTTGTCAAGTTATAAGCCTTTAATTTTTTGGTATGCCACTGAAACAGGAAATCTTTAAAAACACCCTCATAGCTTAAAGGGTTAAATCTACACTACAATTTACTGGGCATACTGTTACTCACCTTGCAAGATGGCGTATCTCAAGAAAACATCTCCAGGTCACATTTCACCCCAAAATACACATATTGTTTTCACACTACTCATTTTTTGTATATTTTTATTTATTTATTATTATGGTAATGACATTCGGGGGTGGGGGTGCTTATTTGTAAAAGCAAAAATCTTGATTGTACAAAAATACTGTAATATAGTGTTTTTTTCACATTTTTTCACATTATTTAAAAGCAGCTAATTAAAGGCAGTGTAATAAAAAAATACTACAATGATATATAAATACTTAATTAATACAGCACTATTTATAGCTCATACAGGAATTATCATGAAAATTATGTCACAATGCAAAAAATCTCAATGCTCCACAAAAAAAAAGGTCTATTATGTCTTTCATTCTTTTAATTTTGGAGTAAAAAATTCCCCGGAAATGTTCTTGACAGGCTTGGTGAGATTTTCATTTGATTGTGCACCACTACCTAAGTCCCATAAATTGTACAAATGATTATTTATGACACTACAAACCTAAATCATATCCATTCTAATCTGGTCACACTTTATATGAAGATCAATTTCTGACAGTGTGACCTCTGCTCCAATATTTTAACACAGTGACCTCTCCCCATCAGAGCCATTGTCCTGCATTACTAATCTGTTTATGCAGGTGTGCAATCCGCTCGGCCACAGCGTCCGGAGACAATAGTTAAGCCACCCAGCAGTGCTGATGAGACTTATTAAAATAGGATTCTTCTCTAGTCTTTTGTGATGACTCTGAATGTGGTCGGCACTCAGTGTCATTACTGAGAATGGCTGAACATTAAGAGCCGTAAAGATAATTAATCGAGCATGCTGCTGTATGGACGATATTAGATATTAGATTATGTGAGTGTGTGTGTGTGTGTGTGTGTGTGTGTGTGTGTGTGTGTGTGTGTGTGTCCAGAGAGTCACACAAAAATTTGTCATTATTTACTCTCTCTCATGTCATTCCAAACCCATATGCTGTTATTTGTCTGTGGAACACAAAAGATGAATAATTTTTCCTACCACAGTTTCCCTTCTGCAAAAGATTTTAAGTTTCAATTAAGTTTAGTGGTGGTGGCGTAGTGGACTAAAGCACATAACTGGTAGGTTGCTGGTTCGATCCCCACAGCCACCACCATTGTGTCCTTGAGTAAGACACTTAACTCCAGGTTGCTCCGGGGGGGTTGTCCCTGTAATAAGTGCACTGTAAGTCACTTTGGATAAAAGCATCTGCCAAATGCATAAATGTTTTTTTGTTGATTTAAAAAACAAAACAAAAAATGCATTGTTGTGTCACACCAGGTTTGACGTCATCGGTTCCTACATAGGTCATAACCAAACGTGACATGCAAGTTTGAATAATGACCTAAATTTCTATCTGTTTCTCACACAAAGCTATCATATGACTTCAGAAGACTTGGAATATATTGCCAAAGTCGAATGGATTACATTTATAGTTCTCGTTTGGTGTTTTTCTGGTCCTTTTCGAAGCAATAAACTGTCTTTGCATGAAAAAGAGCTGTGTGAAGATTCTTCAAATGTTCTCCTTGTGTGTTCCACAGAAGAAAGAAAGCCACACGTTTAGGAATGACAGGATGTTCATATTATGTGAAATAACCAACTAACCATTTAAAACCAAACATGAACTTTTCCTTTCAGCTTTTTCATAGAGAGTTGGTGTTTGGCTCTGTTTCAAGATCGCTTAACTGACTTTGAGCAGGAAGTTCACCAAATCATGGACTCAGGCAAACTAGAGGTCGGCTTTCCTTTCATTTACGACATTTACCCTATGACCAACTTTCAATCTTTTGAAAACATCTTTTGATGTCAGCTAGACACTTCAGATCATTTGAATCCAATTTCGGCGTCAACCAAAGTTGCAAGATTTTCATATTTTTTAAACTACAAACAGGAAGTCTAATATGTCTCTTTCGCAGGGTGAGCATGGTTTGATGTCAATTCAAGGCGTACTTCAGATGATTGTGGAGGATAACCGAGAGACAGACCAGCTGATGAGTCTCGACGAGATGTTTCGGAAGAGCGAGGCTTATTATGCTCTGAAGAAAAGTCATACAGGTTTGGAACTACATGAGGGTGAGTAAATGATGACAGTGTTTATATTTTTGGGTGAACTATCCCTTAAATTGAATATTTAGGAGTATAAAACACTTCATATTTTGTATTTTCTGCACCATATGTTTTGGGGGTAAAACACATATTGAGGTGGTTGGTGTTGTTGAGGTGGGGGTGGCTGGACAAAGAACTTGAGCAAATAAATAAAGCTTCATGCTCTTGTCATATGAACACATCTTTGGTGTTCAAGTGACAATTCTTTAAAAAGTGCGTGTCTCTTTTGAATGCTGCTTGTATGTCACACTTTGTGTACAGATCTGATGTTGGACTGAGCTGAACGCAGCATGACTTCTCAGTGTAGTGGGGTAGATAAGAGCAGAATGAGGGTAAATCTGAGGGGCTGTAAAGACAGACCGGACAGGAGCAGCTGTATGATAATGAACGTTGGGCAGAAAATCACAGACGCATGATCCAACAGACACGTCATATGTATATTTTAGTCAATAATGTTCTGGAGGACAGAAATGCAACCAGATCAGATGATGATGATTATAATAATAATTGTAATTATTACAGAATTTTTTTTAAGAACATTTGTTGTCCCTTTTTCATGTCATGCAATTTTGTTCCATGTGTCTTATTTTATATGTGGAAATAAAACTAAATTGAAACTAATACAAATTTAAATTAAAAAAAAATTATAATTACACAAACTAAATCTACTCAAAAACCTGCACCAGACATTTTTAGATTTAACAAATGTGTTTGTATAAGTTAGATACTGTAAGTAAACCCACTTGCCAATAAATTTACAACTACAACTTTATTTTATTTATTTGTTTGTGTGCATAATTTGCTATTATTGACATTATATATATATATATATATATATATATATATATATATATATATATATATATATATATATATATAATAATTGCTATTATAATATAAAAAATATATAATTTATATATAAAATACATCAAAAAAGAAATTTAAATAATAATAGTTGCATTTAAACTCTTGTCATATCTGAGCAATTAAGTTTTTAGGGTCTTTGTGATAAAAAAAAAATAATAATAATTACAAAAGCTACTCAAATGCGCTTGTCTAAGGGACCCACCTTGAACATTATAGAACTATATTATTGATTCATTAATTTACATAGACTATTATCTCGAACATTTTCTCTTGTCTGGCATGAGCAAGTTTCATTTGGTCGAAATAAAATATAACTAATTTCACATGTTAAAACTACTTTCAACTGTGCACCAAAAAATTACCAGATGCAACAAATGTCTTCTTCTGTTAGCAAGTAAGCCCGTAGAACTACTGTTTTGATTATTATTATTATTATTTATTATTGTTATTATTAATAATATTACTTTTTTATTAGGCTCTTTTGGTATGCCTTTAGTTTTGATCAGTAGAAGGAGATTATGAGAAATTCCACCATCACGAGCATTGGAATGACATCACCACATATGAGCACGAGCATGATGGGACGGATGATTTCGCAGACGCACACGCAGACAGGCTGCCGTTAAAGCTGCAGGAATGGGTCGGTTTGAACAGAAGGATGATTTGCGGACGCACGCGTCTGCCTGCAGCTTGCACAAGCGTGTCTTTTGTCATGCAAACGAGAGGAGCCTCTTTTTATGAATTATGTATGCGTGCAATAAGTGATTAATACGTGCAGCATTCAACTGTCGCACATGTTCCAATCTTTCCCGTTCTCTCTCTACAAAACGGCTGCCATAACAATGAATAACTGATGCCAACTTATGCAATGTGTTAATATTCTAAACACATCAACACAAATCCAGTCACTTCATTTTCATGTATACTACTCTCCAATACGTCTATATCAATGATTCCAACTTATCCTTGTTGCAAATATGCAATTTTTAAGAAAAAAATGGAAATAATAATCAAATAAATAACTTATGCATTATTAAGTTCTCTTTTTAGATTTAAGTTGACAATGTACTATTAAAAAGACTTGAAGATGTGTCCTTATAGGCCTATGCAACAACCATGTTGGCATCATATTTTATCTTTAAATGAACAATAATTTGAACAAATGAATCCTATCTGAAAGTGAACTATTCAAGGACAGGTTAAAGTGTTTATTTGATTTATTGTATATTGTTATGTTTGTCATAGGGGATGATATAAAAATGTCTACTCCATTACCATGATTTTACATAGTAAACAAACGATATACTAACTGAAAAAAATATATTTGTAGAGTTAAATTCTATATCAGATGCACCTTGTATTTTCATGCTCTCTAAATGCCAAATTAAACTGTAAAAATGTCAACCCTGTTACCATGTTTTTACATAGTAAACAACTCTTATACTAATTGAAAATGTATGTTTGTAGAGTTAAATTCTATTTCAGCAGCACTATGTAGTTTCACGCTCTGTAAATGCCATATTAAACTGTACATTTGTCAACCCTGTGATGATTGAAAAGTGAATATTTGTAGAAATACCATCATTAAATTCTATTTCTAAGAAAGAAGCACTTAGAGCAAAAGGCCTGTAAGTTCAGCTGTAAAATGATCAACCCTGTTGCCAAAATAATTGTGTACAGTAAATAACTGATAAGCTCATTGAAAAGTGAATATTTGTAGAAATATTATCATGCAACTCTGTTTCAGATGCACCTTATCGTTTCACGCCTTTTTAATGTCAAATTAAATTGTAACACTGTCAACCCTGTTACAACGATTTGACATGGAAAACAACAGATTTAGGCAAACTGTAAAGTGGATATTTGTTGAAATGTCATAATTCTATTATATTTCTAAGACAGAAGCACCTAGAGCAAAATGGCTTGAAAATGAAACTGTAAAATGATCAACCCTGTTGCCGTCGAGTTCTGAAATCATAATTATCTCCTGACATATAGGCTATGGAAATGTATTATTTTAACTTAAAATGGCACAATGCAATTTGTAAACACTTAAATACATAATATACCTGGAAGAATGTTTAAATTGTTTATTTAATTCGTTTTAAGACAAATGATGCTTGCAACGTGCCTTTTTTCATGTACAAACAGGGTTGACAGTTTTGCAAGCGCATTATGCTGAAATTGCATCCTGCTTTTGATGCAAACTGAACATATGAAACATTGCACGACTTCTTTGTTGCCTTTTCCCCCCATTTCAATTTCAAATTGTGATGCTCTGAGTGAAGGAGCCCCGAAAGCATCCTGACAAAGGCAGTGCACGCGCGCATTGACAGAACGCATCAGAGCGTGAAAAGAGGAGGAACCCGCGTGTGCCTAAAGCATCCTAATATAATAAAGCTCAGGTACATCTGCTGAGCAATCTACAAATCTCCCCCACCCGAATTTCCAGAGCAGACCCTTCCCTCTCCAAATCCATTGGGATTCTAATGCCATCCGATTGGATGAGGCGACAAGGGGCGAGAACAATGTCATCATCCCTGCTTAAAAAGAGTGCTGCTATGCCTCTGATGGAAACATCGCCACACGCACTCCAAATATAGTACCAGGTGTGCCTCTGAATCGAGTGCCTTTTCAGTTGGCGAAGATGCCGAGAGGATTTCTAGTGAAGAGAAACAAGAAAGCGACGCCTGTTTCGTACCGGATCCGCTCGGACGAGGATGAAAATGCAGCGTTTCCAGTCGCGCAAGACGCGACGTGCTTTACGCACAACCTGGCATCGCCGCGAACGGATTCGGGCGCTATGACTTCCGCGCAGGAGGCGAAACCAGTGCAGTTTGGCAACCCGGAGACGGTGTACCGATCCATGTACAGCCCGACGCGACCCGTGAGCAGAGAGCACGAGAGGGCTTGCTTGGAGAGGCGATTCAATCTGGGCTCGCCCATTTCGGCGGAATCCTTCCCGGCGGCGCCCAACACCTCCGATCACGTGCCATTCGCCCCCGTGGATCTTAAAATCGGCACCAGCAACAGCAACCGAATCGGTACGAGCAACCCGACCGCAGTAACCACCAAAAGACCCGCATCGGACGGCGAGCGCAAAGGCAAACCCGCATCCAAGAAAGTCAAAGTCATGAGGAAACTGCAATTCGAAGATGAGGTGACCACATCTCCAGTGCTGGGCTTGAAGATTAAAGAGGGTCCCGTGGAGCAGAAGCCCAGATCTCAGTCCGCAGCAGGTGACAAGCCGCTAGGCGAGTTTATCTGCCAGTTGTGTCGGGAGGCGTACGCGGATCCGTTCTCTCTGGCGCAACACAAATGCTCCCGGATTGTGCGGATCGAGTACAGGTGCCCTGAATGCGACAAGCTCTTCAGCTGTCCGGCTAACCTGGCATCGCACAGGCGTTGGCACAAACCCAAACCGCAAATCCCACCAGGCACCAACCCGGACAGCAACAAGATGCCCGCACCCGACAAAAGCATCGCCTCTGAGGAGCCCAAGGAAATTTCCAGCGACAGAGACACTCCCAGTCCCGGCCTTTCGGAATCTGGATCTGAAGATGGCCTGTATGATTGTCAGCACTGTGGGAAGAAATTCAAACGTCAGGCGTACTTGAAAAAGCACATTGTGGCGCATCACGACGGAGCCGACAAAACCCAATGCCAGGCACCTTTGAATCTGAGCGCCTCGGAGTGCCACCTGTGCCCGGTGTGCGGAGAAAACTTCCCCTCTAGAGTCAACCAGGAGAGGCACATCCGCCTGCTGCACTCCGCGCAGGTGTACCCCTGCAAATACTGCCCGGCCATGTTCTACAGCTCACCTGGACTAACGAGACACATCAACAAATGCCATCCATCGGAAAACAGACAGGTCATTCTGCTCCAAATGCCCGTGCGTCCAGCCTGCTGAAAGACAAACAAACAAACAAACAAACTGTGCCTTAAAAACCACAGATAAATAACCCTGGATGATCACTAAGTGACTGTTAAAACACAGAGAAAAGTAATGTAGTTCATCCGGAGGAGGTGAAATAACAGGTTAGACTGTTCGTTTAATTTTCTAGGATCTTCGCACAAGTGCTTTTAGCTTTTAGACCTAAGAATCCTAGAACATGGCTTGAATTCACAGGCTGTACATGTGTTTCCATCACTTTCTAGCTTTAATATAGCTTGTGAATCTGTGGACTTTTGTAGCTTTCAAAACAACAAGGGTTTCTCCCTTTAGTGTAGCCAGAAATGCCTTGAATTAGATCTGAACATGCTGTAAAACTGCCTTAATCATGTAAATGTTGGAGTGATTGCGGTTGTTTGTAATATTTTTTTTATATTATTATTATTATTATTATTATTATTGTGTGCATATGTTTGTGATTATTTATCCTATTATTATTATTATTATTTATTTATTTCAAATGTTTTATTTAAATTATTTGTTGGCCTAACTGATTTTGAATTTGTGTCGCCAGCCAAATGTTTCCCTTTATTGATCTAAAGATCGATCTTCGTCAACCGAAAGTTTGGAATTCACTTTACATAAGATACAATCGTTTATTTATTTATTTTATTTATGTTTTCAGCGCTCGTGTGTCTCTGCAGTTCTGCTATTTGTCCAAAAATACGTATGATAATAATAATAATACTAATATTAAACGGTCCAAAAAGTTGAAATGGGATCCACTTGAGATGATGTCATGGAGACATTCCAGCAATCCAGAGACGTGTGTATGGAAACTCGGACAATGTGATCACATAGAAATACATCATCTTCTTATACAACAATGTACTGTATGTGTTCAACTGAAGTCTGTACCAAGATACATCTGCGCTTAATAAAAAGACATCGACCTAAAACAGTTTGTTTGTCCTCTAAAGTGTCTTTGACTATAGCACCTGTCTTTAAAACAAACCCTTGAACACAAAGGAGAAGCAATGCTTTTAGATTAAGAGAATGATGTTTATAATCGCCATTAATAAGCTCAAACTGATTGTTTACAGATGTTTAACAAGCCCTCAGATCAAGGCATTCCCCAGTATTGTGATTTCAAACAGCAGGCTTATATGAGCAACTATTGATTCAAGCTTTTATTAACTTATATTACTTGGCAGACTGTCCTTTTCATTTCATTTGTCACAGCACATTCAAAGGACTTCATTAAAACGAGGAAAAGCTTCAATAAAATGGTATCTGGTTACCTAACAATGTTAACTTTTGATAAAACGACTAGAAGATAATGTGTATATACAGCAAAAATATACACTTCCCCTTGTTTATAAAGGTGTTTCTGCAACCTGTTTATTTTTACTAAAACTAACAGATTTTCCAATTTGTTGAATGAAGATCACATTAAAACTGACTTAAAGCATTTAACCAGCAATTCATCATTTATCTATTTATTTATTTATTTGACATATTTAGTGAAGATTTGACTGTTTTAGTCTTGTCTAAATATTAAATATTAACCTGTGAAAATTCATTATAAAAATACAAATTATTACATGTTTAAAACTACGATCATTTAAACAAATAGTGAAAATATTTATTATGTGAAAATTATAATTTTACTATAATATACTTAGTGCTGGGTAGAAACAAATTACATCTAACCTGTATTATGTAATCAGATTACAAAAATCAAGTACTTGTAATTGGATTCAATTACATTTTAAAATACTTGTAATCAGACTACAGTTACCTTTTATAGATTACTTGATTACATTTTAACATGGCAATGGCAGTACATTTCTAATAATTTATTGATCATTTTCATATCAATTTCATCATATTCTTATCCTGAAATGCAACAGTCTCACAGATGAACATTTTGAGCATGTGCTCCTTTTAAATATGCACCTCAGGTAAGGAACAGGTGATGGACTATTAGTAAGTAGTAATGGTTCAAAGTAAGTATATCAGAGATTTGAGCTGTTAGCGTTGACCTATAATATCATTGCTGTTGATTTTATGGTCATTGAGTTTTGTTCATTTTATGATCATTTTAGGTTGATTTTATGGTCATTTATGTTCTGTCATTGCTGTTAAATGTATTTCTTTCATGTAATGATTATTGCACTTTTTAAGTGGCTCTTAAATCACTTTTGAGGCTCTTTTTGTTAGTAACAAATAATTAAATACATTTTGTTCCTCTTTGTACTTTTATGTTAAAATGATTATCCTACTCAAATGCATGTGACATAAAATAAAATAGAATTAGGTTGAAAGTAATCAAAAAGTAATCAGATTATCCCAAAAATCTCTGAGATTACATTACTGATTACCTTACTTTCAAGAAGTCCACAGAAGTGCCTGTAGTTGAAGAAATATGCGGCTGTTTTGAGGTGTAAATGGAGTCTCATTAGCTCTGTATAACTAAATTAAGATACAATGTTAGCAATTAGAGTGTTTTGCTTACACAATCAACCATGTGCTTACAATTTGCAAAGTCTTTGCCTTGACTTCATTTTATTATATTCAATGGAGATACGGTATATACTTGACCTCCTTTTATCTTCACAGCTAGTTTGTTTATCATTTCAAAAGATTATAACGAGTAAACACATAGAAAATAGTCTTGCTTGGTGTCGGTATGCAGGGGACTTTCAAGAGTTGCTCCGAGACGCAGATGCTGAAGATAGAATTCACCATAGACACCAAATCCCCACTGTTACACAGAGCAGCACTTCACACACACTGCTGTTATGCAGACGAGATGCTCTTCCAAAGGGCATGAGCACCACACACACACGCACACACACACACACACACACATACACACGCACACACACACGCACACACCACAAAAACAGCCTCTCCTCATTGCAGGAGAAGAGAAATAATGTAATTTCGATGTGCCCCCCTTGGGCATCATTTTTCAAACCCTCTAAAAACACAACTTATCATTGTTTTATTTAAAATACCTCTTACATGTTTTTATTATTTGTTCAATTATCTGAATAACTATATAGGATGTTGCTAGGCTTGGGATTGATGCCTTTTTCATGCATCAATAATCTGAAAATGTTCCTGATGATTATGAATATATATATATATCGGGATTTCTTTCAGCTATAAATAGGGCTGCTCATTGCACCTATAGTCATTCAATAGTCTTTGTCTTTTCAAACATATTTCTCAACACAGCTTTGGTAAAGTGTGAGAGGAAGGGTTCATTAAAGGGGGTCGCACATGACATGGTGCATTCTAAAATTCAAAACGTTTATTTTCTACGAAGGTAGCTGCCGCTCGGTAAAAATTATGCTGTTCCAGGAAGCACAACTCGCATAGATTTCCATTAAATTCGACCCACATCATTATCAAAGGACAAAGATCATTTACTCTATCCATCACTGGATGATCTATTGTTTATATGTATCTTTCATAGAGCCTTCACAATGTATTTTCAGTTATAAGTATGACTTTTTGTGGTTTGACGGATTGAATGAAATACCTATTTAAGGCTACATACAGAGAAATTGCATAATACACCTCACCATTTCTAATCGTTTAGTTTGCACAGTTACACCAGTTTCAAACACTAACCTGCAAACTCATCAACGTCACTGTTCATTCTTGAAAAAGTATAAAAAGCTTTGTAACTTTGGACTGGCATCCGCTACGCCACATCAGTAGCTTGTCCTCTGTGTGTGTGACTGGTGCTTTTCCTACTGTCACCCCCTTGTGGTCTCCCAATGCTATTACGCCACACTATTAAACAGAAGGCCAGCTGAGAGAGTTGGAAAGCATGCAAATTAGGCTTCTAATTTAAATATTGGCTAATTTTAATATATATGCCTCAAAAATATATTGATAAAAAAAAACACACAGATCAGTAATCGATATATAGATATTTTAGAGCATCCCAATATGTTAACAATTAATGGACGTCAACTGTATGCCACTATATGCTTTCTTTGTATGGATAAATCAGTGTGCTCATTCTTCAAAATCAAAAAATCTCTTTCTGTGTTTAACAGAAGAAAGTCATACATGTTTGGACAACAACCTTTGTCTACTTTTTGGGTGAACTGTCCATTGAAGAATGAGGAAATTAAACAGTGCACACTTTAAAAGATATTTTCTTGGTATGTGATGTATCTTTAATATTAATTAATTGTAATGTACATTCCGTCAGTATTTGTTATAACAGAATGCAACCCTCTGCGACCCCGTAATTACTAACAAACTCTCTCTCTCTCGCACACACACACACACACACACACACACACACGCACACACACACACGCACACACACACAGAGACTGCACCACTCCCTCTGTGAGTGACAGGTGGAGAGCAGCTGCAGAGCGGGCCGGAGGAGATAACAGCAGATAAAGCCTTTTCACACACACATTACACTGGAGCCAACATTTAAAAACCAGAACAAAATAAGGTGAAGGCATCTGAACATACAGCAAACAACAATGCCAGTTCATTAGATTTACAGCTGAAACACACACAAAAACACACACATACACACACACACACACACACACTCAGCAGGATGATCAGTCAGCATTAGTTCAGCATCATTGAGGTTTGGATGTTGACTGTACCTGCCACTCTGAATAGCTGACCATTGCCAACAGAGTGTGTGTGTGTGTGTGTGTGTGTGTGTGTGTGTGTGTGTCTTAATGATTTAACTGGACACAATATACCCAGTATCTATCATCTGAGGTCCTTGAAACTAGTGCATGCTGGGTGAAAGACAGAGTGAAAAACAGAGTGAAAATACACAATACTTCACTAACAAAATATTGCCCAAAAGTACAGCATGCCATGGCTTTTTTGGACATTCACCATGGTAATACCATGCAATACTTACATGGTAAGTAGCATGTAATATTATGAATATTAATCATTACATAATCATTCAATACCATGGTACTTCTACAGTAATCTTTTGAAATGAAATAAAAAAATTATTTCCAATTTCTGGATTGGAAATAATTATGTATGCAGTTGCAATTATATTGGTTCCGGAAGTATTTTTCCCATTCATTTTTTTCCCATAGGGATTTCATTAAATTCTTCATAAAAGAGTTGTAAGCCATGAACTAAACCAACCAGCTTTGAGGTGAATCACAGCATTACAAAAGGCACTATAACATCATTAAAGAGGGAATGAACTGCAGTCTCATGAAGCATTACGAATGACGTTATCAAATTAAAAACAATGTAAAAATATACAACTATTGATTTTAAGTTGTTGATTATAAGAATACAACGTATATTATAAGCTTATTGCAGAATATTCAAATACAGTAATTTAAGTATTTTGAGAGTGCAGGGACAGCGAATGTTAGTTCATCCAATCGCTGCAGAGCACTTTTGGCGCACTTTGTTGGCCGTAATTCTCTGATTGGTGGATCTATCTAAGCAGGATCATGGGTAGTGAAATTCCTCTATTAAAAACATTTTTTTAATAATGGGCTGATGGCTTCAACAGAAGCATATACCATCGGTTAACAACATCATAGCTCGCAGTAGGCCTGTCTTTAAAGGTTTGAAAGTTACCTGAAATAAAATCTACACCCCTATGGAGAAAACAAATGAGAGTTTTACTTCAGTAACCAGATTGCTCTATTCTCCTACAAAGAAACACACGATACCAAGAGGATACTTAATCCCTAAATGAACCATAAATGTTAACATATGTCTCTCTTCTTACTGACCAGCATCATGTATGATTCACCGCACCTGCCTGTTGCAGGTCACACTCGTCTGTTTGTCATTCCTCGTAAGTAAAGAAAGAGACTCTGGTTGATGTGTGTGTGCGGTCAGGTGCGTGGCAGCTCTTATCTGCTCTGTGTTCAGACAAAAAGACTCTTGCACTTTCAGGCCGTGTGTGTGTGTGTGTGTTTGCACTGAAAAGCACACAAACCTCAAGGCATTTTCCAGTACGGCAGGTGTTGCTGGCATGAGCTGACACAGACACACACACTTACACAAACAAAGTTAACAAAACAAGATATACAGTAGGCCACAAACACACATACGGTAACTAGGAACTGTAGCATATTTTGCCTTAAAATAAGACATCCCATTATTAATTTATTCTTTCTGTCTTCATATGAAATGTACTTGATATCAAGTGCTATATGTTGAAGCAAAATTACATCAGTGATGCAAAAACCTGCACAGGCTGAAATTCTTGAACACACACACACACACACACACACACACATATATATATATATATATATATATATATATATATAATTCAAAATCATCTTATGTGTGTGTATGTAAAGTGTTGGCTAGTTTGGAGTGTCTGTTAAATGTGGCACATGTCTATTGTGTTTCAGGACCCTCTGCACAGTCCTGCAGGAGGTTTGCAGACAGCTTTCTAAGAGGGGGGGAGACATACAGCTGATCCACACAAAAGACCTGCACCTCCTGTTCACCCGCAGCACACAATAGCCCTGTCCTTATGCTTGTAAATCTATTCACTGATCAGAGCGTACGGCAACACGCCAGTCCCAATGCATTTACAAAACAAGAGACGAAAATCATGAGAAAGATGCCGAGACGTCTGAAGTTTAAAACAGGACAGACAAGAGTGAAAAGACGTTTGGTTTAAGAAACGGACAAATTAGTCATTCAGAGTCAAACTCTCTCCTCAAACAGCCACGTAATTTGAGGTCTAATTCGTGTCAGTAGCACAAACAGTGCAGTGTGAAGTTTAATATTTAGGGTTGAGGGTTTGTTCAAATTCTTCACCTGAAGGATGAGCGACAGCAATAGTGTTGCGACACACACACACACACACACACACACACACACACACACATTTACTGAATGACGATGCACCATAGACTTCTATTGTTTTTTTAATTAAGCTATTCATAGTTTTTACAGACCAGGGTTGTAAGGGAATACATGTAACAGGATTATGTATTTATACAGAATATTAGTAACTTTATGCCACTACAGTTACAATTTAAATAGTTGGTGATCAGAATACAGTTACATACTGAAGAGATTGCTTTGCATTTATTGTCATTTGTTTCATTTAATATTTAGACTATTCTGTCTGAAAACATGTTTCCATATAAATGATGTGATCCGAGTGTGTTACATTCATACACGTTCATACACGGTGGATATGACGTCATTGAGTACCTTTCCCTTGGGAGATTAATAGAGGAGCTACTAATGTTTCTACAGCTTAACAAAAACTGTTAGAAAAGGTTTGACAGATAAAACATAAATCCAATAATAGATATTTTTTACAAGAAATGATAACCAATTTAGCCTTTAACATCATATAGAAAGCTACAGATAATATATTTTCTTACTCATTCTTTGAGAAGAATCCACATACGATCAGAAACGGATGTCGTTGTGTTCACTTTGTGAGGTTTTGAAGTTTGGAGCAGCAAAAATAATTAACCTTGTGTACATTTTCATGTGAACATTTAGCTTTACGCTAAGCTAAAATGCTATTTCTTGCCTTTATCTACTACCATACTTAATCATATTTTATAATGAATTCTATGAAGAAAAATCACATTGGAGCATAATGTTTTTTTCTCTAGTAAGACCTTTGATATTAGAGCATGTACTGCAAAAATCTTATTTTTAATGAGAATTTAAATATTGTTTTATCAGTTAAAATAATCCTTAAAACAAGATACATGTACTTGAGTAGGATATTTAGTCTTTATGTCATTTCTTACTTTATCTACTTACAGTAAAAGTGCTGAGAAATTATCCAGATTATTCAGATTGTGTTACTGACCTTGAGTAATCTAATGGAATATGTTACAAATTACATTTAACAGCATGTAATCTGTAATCTGTAGTGGAGTACCTTTTAAAAGTAACCTTCCCAACCCTGTAACAGACTAACCTAAACGCTAAATCACCAAAGAAAAAGGGTTCAAATATAATAACTTATAATATGATTTAATACTATTTTTTACCTCTGATGATGTCAACAATAGGAGGTTTTATCGAATTGAGCTTACTTCTAGTGACGACTGGTTTACCTGGTTATCTAAATAGGGACTTCAAAATGACAATGTTAAAACGTTTCCACTTCATTTATAAATCATATTTCCCTTAAAGAACTTCTGAAGACATCTGTCAGCAAATTTTCTATATTAAAACACACACAAACACACATTATGTTAGTAGTCCATATCCTTTTAATTCAAAATCCATTCCAGCTTCTGTTGCATGCTTATCAAAACACAGAACACACACAGTTTGATGTCAGATATCATGTAGTCTGATGTAATCTCTCCAAACACTTTGGGGCGAGAGAGAGTGTGACTGTGTGTGTGTGTGTGTGTAGCGGTCTGGCCCCATCAGCAGTCTGACAGTGATGGGGGAGCCAGGCTCATTTGCATAATAGTGGTCGTGCTTCTTGAAACACAGCCCCGCCCACCATCGACCTTTCATCAACCTGAATAGTGAGCAACTCAGGAAACACAGCAGTGTGTGTGTGTGTGTGTGTGTGTGTGTGTGTGTATTTATCACTTTGTGGGGATCAAATGTCCCCATAAGGATAGTAAGACCTGAAATTTTTGACGTTGTGGGGACATTTTGTCGGTCCCCATGAGGAAAACATCTTATAAATCATACTGAATTATGTTTTTTGAAAATGTAAAAATGCAGAAAGTTTTCTGTGAGGTTAGGGGATAGAATATATATGTACAGTATAAAAAAACATTATGTCTATGGAAAGTCCCCATAAAACATGGAAACACGACATGTGTGTTTGTGTTTGTGTGTGTGTGTGTGTGTGGGGGGGGCTGGGTTTGGGTTTGGGTAGTTTGTGAAGTCATTTTGTTAGGTTACAAACTGGTAATTACAAAGGTATTATGCTATAACTGTGGTTTATGAGGATATTTCTAGTGTCCCCATAATTCAAATATCTTAAAAAACATTAAACGATATTAAAAATGCAGAAAGTTTTTTGTGATGTTAGGTTTAGGGGTAGGGTACAGAATCTATAGTTCATACAGTATAAAAATCCTTATGTCTATGGAGAGTCCTTATAAGGATAGCCACACCAACATAAAAAAGTAAATGTGTGTGTGTGTGTGTGTGTGTGTGTGTCCTTTTCATCAGTTCAGTTTCAGCTGCTGTGTAATGAATGCAATGAACCCCTCCTCTACTGGAGCAACAAAGCACTTATCACTCATTTACTGTAGAGAGAGAGAAAGAAAGAATGAAAGAAAGAAAGAATGAAAGAATGAAAGAAATAGAATACAATATAATATAGAATGTGCAGTCAGAGTGGCTCATCCAATCAGAAGTCAGAGTCTAAGAACTGTCCGATTATGATAGAACATTGTTTACTGTTTCGAGCATTGTTGGGTAAGTTACTCAAAAAAGTAATCCACTACAGACTATTAATTAATTATCTTACAAAGTAATCAGATTACTTCACTGGCTACTTCATCTAAAAGTAATCACATTACTAATATTCTAATTTTAATTTACTTTCTAAATCACTTTTGCTTTTTTGTTTTTCCACTCAAATTTAAATGGTCTATATTTCCTCCTCACACCCTTCAGATGTCACAGGAATGCTAACAGACGTACATATGAATTCATATTTTAAATTATACATACAGTATTATAAATATTACTTTAATTGCAAGTAATGTACCTAAAAGTAATTACTTAAATTGAAAGTAAGTAACTGTAACCTGATCACAAGGATTTAAATTGTAATGTATTACATTACTGACTAAAACGTCATTAGATTACAGTAATGGATTACTTTGTAAATGGATACAACCAACACTAGTTTTGAGAATGTCACTTTTCGACTTTACTTGCAAGACCTTCGACTAAAAGTTAAACTGAGCAACACTTCATACACGAGTCTCATAAAAAAAGGCTTTCTTAGACAGAATTTTTTTCTTGCTATTTAGTAGCAATATCTAAACATACTTAAAAGAATAGTTTGCCCCAAAATGTTCATTCTCTTATCATTTACTCAGCCTGATGCCATCTTAAACACGCAAGACTTTCTTTCTTCTGTGGAACATGAAAAAAATATATTTTGATGGAGATATGAGGTGTTGATATCAATACAATGCAAGTCAATGGGGTCCAGAATTTTCAAGCTCCAAAAATGACATAAAGGCAGCAATAATCCGTACAACTCGAGTAGTTTAATCCATGCCTTCTGAAGTGATATGATCAGTTTTGGGTGAGAAACAGACCAAAAAAATCTCCTTTTTCACTATCTTGATGTTGCAGTCTCCAATGTGCTTCAGAAGACATGGATTACACCTTTATTTTACCTTTCTGCCATTTTTGGAGCTTGAAAGTTTTGGATCCCATTGGCTTGCATTGTGATGACAAAAACACATTATATATCCTAAAATCTTCTTTTTTGTTCCTCAGAAGAAAAAAAAGTAGTACAAGTATGAGACGGCACAGGAGTAAATGATGTAGAGAATTATAATTTTGGGGAGAAATATTCCTTTAATTCTTGTTTACAGAGAAATAAAACAAAATTTTGTGAGGTCTGTACATACAACAAAGGGGACATTTTTTACTCGCGTTCCCTTTCAATTCAGTTTTATTTTTCTTACCCCAATGCTCATTTTCTAGCAGTGTAACATATGTTGACTGACCTTGTCTGATTGTGTCTGATGTCCTGATGACCGAAGCACATGAATAGCCTGCAGAGCTGCAGGGTACAGTGAGTGTGTGTGTGTGTGTGTGTGTGTCCTGATGGGCTCTGTCTGGCCTCTGGGCTGCATCTATTCTGGGTCGGGTTGTGCTTGTGTTGCCAGGGCTGGGAGCTGGTGCCCGGGCGCAGAGTGGGTGACAGCAGCGCTGGGCTGTCTGGCATACAGGGAGCAAGGCAGTGGCGGTAAGCTGGCACGTGCCGCCACAGCAGGGTGCAACAGAACCGTGACAAATCACTGAAAGGGTCCAATTCAAGCGTGCAACACCATGCACCTGAGGACACTGTCAGAACTGCCTCACACATAAATACACACAGCAGCATTCCAGCAATATGAGCACACATGGTACAGAAATGCATCCTATTCAAACACACACTCACACACACACAAAACAAGATGCGGTCGCTCTATAAAATCAAAATCTGCATTAAAAAAAAAAACAGATTCACAATGGATCTTCTACCTAAATCAATTTCATTTTCAAAAATGCACTGCATTTTGTTGGGACTGTGGAAGTGTATCACTATCCACGCTGCCATAGCAACAAGGACTATGTCACAAGGGGTCATTTCCTGAGTACTGTGGTATTCAGCAGAGATCATATTGTGAGTAAAGCTGAAAGGCTCTTACATTCACAAAAACCCAATGCTCATTGTAGATTGTAGATAGACATGTGGTACAACAGATTGAAAACAACATCAGAGCTATGATTAGAGAAAGTTCAGTATTGATGTGCTTTTTTTACATTTTAATTTGTCATGTCTAATTTAAAACAAAACTGTTATAAGAAATACAAATTTGTAGTTTTTTAGGACCACGGTATCCTTTGAAGTACCTTGATTACCATCTAATACCATTCATATACCATGGTAGCACCACAAATTTGTGAGGGGCCATTGGTTGAGCCAGTGTTGTTGTGTCTAGCTGGGTGGCTGCTCAAAAAAAAAACACCACCAGAGGAATGTTAAAAGTGTCGCAGTGTTTACACTTTTCATGGGAAATCAACCTTTCTGCATATTAACCTCCTGAGACCCCTCGTCCACATGCGTGGACATTAAATTTTGACTTTGCAATATGTAACGCATAATTAAAATGAATAAAAAAACAACTGAATACCATTCACAAGACTCTAGACTGACATTTAAGGGTTAAAATTCTGCCACACCGAGTCACGTGACACAACAACATGACGTTGATTACTTGAAGCACTTCTACGGACACAGCACCAACAAAAGTGCCTCTGCAAAGAAATCTCTTTAAGTTTTTTCATTGAAACCTGTTTGGTTGTAAAGAGTCGTGTCTCTAGTTTCATTTGATATGCCGCTTCAAAAAATCTGTTCATTTTTCACTCGTTAGCGCCCTGATAAACATGATGTCCACATACGTGTACACTGGCACCGCATTTCCTCAAACGTAGAAAAACGTGATTTATTTTGAATAACTTTCAACTCTAACACATCTGTGGGTCATTTTGCTTCATTTTCATTTACATTTTGTTAGATTTTATTTTGTTATCTCTGTGCAATGCATTTCTATTCATTAACATTAATACATGCATTCCTATATATTTACTGTGCATTTTCACATTAAGAATCAAATGATATCAACCAAAAGCTGAAAAATTGTTGCTTTCAGAGGTTTTATATGGACTTAGGATGAAAATAAGGTACTGTTCTGAGTTCAAACTGTTCTGAGATCAGTGCAGACAGACAGCACACTGTCACACTGCAAGGGAGCATCCTATATCACAAAAAAAGGAAAAGAAATGTCTTACTCATTGCTTTTTCTTTTCTTTTTTCTATTTTTATTAATCCAATTTTCAATATCTAAACCTTCTTGAAACAAGATTTACAACATTTACTTGAGAATGAAAACAAATGTAATTGAAATGTAACCGAGTACCGAGTTTTTTTACCACCCCATTAAAGCAAGAGTGCATGTACATACAGCCGTTTGCGTGCATCTCCTAGTTTAGATTATTACTCATCTAGTCCTTTACTGTTCTAAAAAATAAGAATTTGTAAAATATTTTGAGACAAAAACTTGTTGCATGGTCCAAGCCAGTGGATTACATTTTAAGAACAGTGAATTTGGTATTTAAAACACCACTAATGAATAAGCCATATGAGCAGGAGAAGATTAATCTTACTACGGTCTAGTGACCCTCATCTGAACATCTGTTCATCATTAGTTCCTTGAGTGAAATTTATTTAGCACAGCATGCGTTTCACAGTACCATGGACAGCGCAAATCAATTGCATCCATTTAGAGTTACTATTTAACATGTAATTTTAGCGAAGGAGAGCCCTGCTTTGAATTCATTGTTCACCTCATATTGTTTGTCCTTTTTTGAGATGGATGACACCCGTTCCAGGGGTCACAAGGGTCAGCAACGGTCTACACTGAAATTCAATGTGGTCCAGAGTGTGTGTGATGACTAGATAGAAGACACAAGCAAAAAAGCAGAAGGGAAAATGGAACAACAAGGGTGCTCCACTACTAACCTATTGTAAATCCGTGACGGATTCAGAATGGCGACATTCTAGACAGAAAGACGCAGCTACTGACAATTACGGACACCAATTTGAGTGTAAGAACAAACAAGGTCAGGGGTCAGCCAAACAGGCTTCAAAGAAGGAGTAAGAAACAAACACTCCAAGTCCTAAATGCAGTCATATACACTGTCCTGAATAGTGGCATGTGGAAAAGTGGCGGCTGCCTTCACAAGTTATCCTACTTTAGATGAGGTCAGCCAATTAACCTCGACAGATCAAGCAGACCTTCCCTGGCACTCCACAACTGGGCCAACCTGAATCCCAGAGGATAATTGCCTTGTTGACATTCAGCCAATCAGAAAAACCAAGCCTGTGAGAATTCCTTCCATACGGACGTGCCACACGTTCTGCCAGTCACAAGATTTGCTCCTCCGAGTCATTTAAGCCACGCTCTAAGATTCCAATTAACCTCATCAGCTCACGCTTTTAACAACGTGCTAAAAGCGGCAAGTAAATGCTCCGCTGCCGTGATGAGGATGGAATCACAGCCTGCTGATCCAATCTCATCTCCAGTTCTCAAAATAAGCAGACTAATTAAATTTTCATATGCATTTCAGTGCCCGTATAGATCAGTTTACCACTAGCACTGTGAGGCAGCTTGATTAGGCAGCAAACATTTTTTTCTTGGAAGAAGTCCATGTTGCATCAGTATGATGGCGAGTGTGTCGAGGAAAATGAATGCTGTTAAAGTAATTATGCTTGTAAGTAATCACATTTGAGCTAAATAGATCTGACATGGACACCGCATTAGTCAGGGAAAGACGCATGGTGCATGTATCTTAAAAACATGAAACCTTGTTTGACTCAGAACCGTATGAGACATTTGAATTATGCAATCGCAGATATGCATGCTTGGCAAAACACATTGGCAACTTGCGGCCTGGTTGAATATTCTTCCTCCCAATTTGGAATGCACTATTCCCACTAATTGGTAGGTCCTCATGGTGGCGTGGTTACTCACCTCAATCCGGGTGGTGGAGGCCAATACTCGCTGAGCTACCCAGGCCCCCGAAACTGCAGCTTCTCAAGCTACAAGCTTCTCATCGTTTAAAGTAGTTAAAATACAGTCAAACTACTCTTTTAAAGAGAGGTGAGGATGATCTCAGAGCTCAAGCCCAGTCCTGCGCTCGAGCCCCTCAGCAATGGACAGCACACCAAATATGTTGGGTTAGGATAAGTCAGGTTAATGTGCTCCAGGACTATATGTAACAGAGAACTCGTGAAATTATGCCAACATAATTTGGTACATATAGTCCTGGATCCATTAATCTAACCAAACCTAACCCAATGTATTTTTCCATGCAGTCCAATTTGGAGTGGGGACTGCTATTGCCCCGCTGAAGCAGAAGCAGAAGCAGACAAACTGGTGATGTCACAAAACTTGAGATGTCACACAGGTCACATAAACTACAACACATGGAGATTGTATCACCAAGATATCACATAGAGGCTGTGTCTGTTCCCCAAACTACCAAATACAAAAGTCTCACTAAATCATTTAGAAACAATTTGATTAAGGTCAAACTTGAACCAAATGTTGAAGAAAAAATGTAACAGGACCAACTCATCGCCATAATCATATGCTAGATTTAATTCTGTCATATGGAGTTGATGTTGATACAATAGAAATTCTGCAGCAGAGTGATGACATCTCGGATCAATAACTCGTATTGAATGTTGCGATCAGCTAATGTTACTCAATCTGCACCATGCTATCATTCAGGTAGAACTATTCTTTCAACCACTAAAGATAGCTTCACTAATAAACTTCCAGATCTATCTCATACACTCAGTAAACTCCAAAGCCTAGAAGAACTTGATGAAATAACAGAAAATATAATCTCTAGCACTTAATAGTGTCGCTCCCCTTTGATTAAAGAAAATTAAAGAATAAAGCCCTGCACCATGGTACAATGATCAAACTCATGATCTCAAGAGAGCAGCTCGGAAAATGGTGTGCAAGAGGAAGAATACACAAGTAGAGGTATTTTGCGGTACATGGAAGGATAGTATCTATAGCTACAGACAGGCACTAAAAGCTGCCAGGTCACCATATTTTAGCAAACTCATAGAAAATAACCACAACAATCCTAGGTGTTTATTCAGTATTGTGGCTAAATTGGTTAGGAATAAAGCCTCAACAGAACCAGGTATTCCGTCACAGCACAAGAGTAATGACATCATTCATTTCTTTACTGATAATATTCAAATAATCAGAAATAAAATTGGAATTATGCAACCATCTGTCACAGCACCTCAGAAAACAGTGTCTCATAATTTTCTTCACGTGCAACTTCAATCCTTCTCTGCCATAGGTCATGAAGAGCTAACAAAACTTATCGAAACATCAAAAGCCACAGCATGTATGTTAGATCCAATACAAACCAAGCTCTTAAAAGAGGTATCTCCTGTAATTTCAGAACCTCTTCTTAATGTTATTAACTCCTCGCTATCCTTAGGAAATGTCCCATGAAACTTTAAAATAGCACTAATCAAACCACTCATTAAGAAGCCACAAATTGATCCTGGAAAATTGGCTAATTACAGACAGATATTCAAATCTCCTGTTTATGTCGCATATACTAGAAAAGGTAGTGTCCTCGTTCATTTCTACAGAGAAATAGTATATATGAACAATTTCAGTCAGGATTTAGGCCTCATCACAGTACAAAGACTGCACTTATCAGAGTTACAAATGACTTGCTCTTATCATCTGATCATGGCTGCATTTCACTTCTGGTGCTTTTAGATCTTAGTGCTGCATTCAACATGATAGATCACAACATTCTCTTGAATAGGCTAGAGAATTATGTTGGCATTTGTGGAGTTGCATTAGCATGGTTTAGGTCCTATTTAGTAGACCGCTACCGCTTTGTCTATGTAAATGAGTAAATGGAGTGCCACAGGGATCAGTTTTAGGGCCTCCGCTTTTCTCCTTGTAAAAAGCTTCCCTGGGAGATATTATCAGGAATCGTGGAATAAGTTTCCACTGTTATGCCGACGATACCCAACTTTATATTTCATCAAAACCTGATGAGATTTAACAATTCTACAAATTAGCAGAGTGTATCAATGAAATAAAAGATTGCATGGCCAGAAATTTCCTTCTACTCAATTCTGACAAAACAGAGGTATTAATTATTGGACCAAAAAAACAGATTTTGACTCTTGATGGATGTACTGTTACATCATCTTCAACAGTGAAGAACTTAGGTGTTATATTTGATACCAATCGGTCCTTTGAAAATCATATTACCATTGTTTTTAGAACAGCATTCTTCCTCTTAAGAGATATTGCAAAATTACGACACATACTGATGCAAAAACTAATTCATGCATTCATGACCTCAATGCTAGATTATTGTAATGCATTACCGGGAGGATGTCCAGCAAGATTTATAAGGTTTTCTAGAGTGCCCATAGTTGAACCATGCAATTTGCAGTTAAGCCATATAGTAGTAACCACAATGGTTATGACTGCAAAGTTACAATGCAATGTGAATGCAATGTTACTACAGTAAAATTACAGTTTCCACCAAAAACCATGGTTATTAAAGTCATTATTACTACAGTATTACTATATTAAATCTATGGTTAATATGATTGTTATTAAAACTATGCCAAACATTTTTTTTAGAGTTAAACAAATAAGGTGACAACATTAAAATAACATAAATGTGTGCTCGATATCTTCTAATAAAACTAGAAAACAGACAATTTTATTTAACTCAGTTGAAATATAATGCTAATCAGCAGCAATTAACTAAATATTTAACTTCAAAAAGAAGGCAAAGTCCTTGCGTGTGGCTCAAGTGCTCAAGCAGGGCTCCCAACACTAAATATAATGAAATAGTTCATTGTAACTGGTTCATTTACATGAACTGTCCGAAAGAACCAATTCACTTTAGCGTTTATGAGAGAGGTAGGACGGTTTTGGTGAGCACATTTGATTACTTAATTTGCTTTTTCTGCATTCGCAATACAATATGACTGCAACAGGTAAGGGACGGGCATGGAGGAGGCGGGAACCGGATGAACAGTCAACATAAAGTTTTAATGATATAAATAAAATGAAAACAACATAAAACATAGGACGAACACAGACACAAATGCGTCTCTTTCTCTCTCTCTCTCGAACTGGCACCTCCAGTTGGTCTTTATCCCCCTCCCCAATAAACCCAATTCAGGTCTGGTCATGTGTCCTCATGGCCTGGCACAGCCCCGCCCTCCTCCTTGTCACCGTGACAAATTAAGCGTAACTTTTAGTTAACTACTCCCCAAAAATGCTTGTGTTACTGTGGTGTGACAAATCTTAGTACTCAAGGGGTGATAGAGTTTAATAATCTTTAAAAGTCTGTGCCATTAAAGTGGAACTTCATTATAGAAACAGACAGTTCACACTAATGTCCGCTGTAGCGCCCCTTGAGGAAATATTGTGAATTCAACTCGTACTTGCGATGTTTTAAGAATTGCGGTCTGACACAGTTGGAAATGCAACAACAGACAAAATCGAGCTTGCGTCGCTAAAAGCTTCATGCATTCTTGCGTTGAGTATGTTTCTGCCCTACAGTACTGTGCAAACGTTTTAGGCACTTGTGAAAAATGTTGCATAGTGAGAATGTCTTCAAAAATAACGCCATAAAGAGTTTTCATTTATCACTCAGTCATGCAAAGTCCAGTAAACATAAAAAAAGCTAATCAGTCAATATTCGGTGTGACCACCTTTTCATTTAAAACAGCACCAATTCTCCCATGTTCACCTGGACACAGTTTTTCTTTGTTGTTGGCAGATAGGATGTCCCAAGGTTTTTGTTGAATTCTCCACAGTTCTTTTATTTATTTCAGCTGTCTTAATTTCTTCAGTCTCTTTATCTAATCTCAGACTGACATGATGTTCAGTGGGGGGCCATGACATCTGATGCAGGCTCCCTGTTCTTCTATTCTAATCTTTTCTATTTGCAAAAGTAATGTTTGCTAGTCTAACGTTTATATTTCCTATTGACACTAAAGCTGAAGATAAAAATAACCATCTTAAGACAAATACTTTTGTGAAACATCTTATGTGCTTAAGACTTGCACAGTACTGTAAGTCTTGAGTGAGTGCTTTGAAAAATGTTTAAATGTGTTACAGTGAAGAAAAAGAAGTTTCTCAGCATGCTGGTTAGGCTTCACCTTTGTCTTATTAGCATGCTTCATTGTATTTTGCAATGAGGTGCACCCGGAATTCTGGTGGATCCTGGAGCTACTATATTAGACTAGTTGTCATTACCGTTTCAGATATGACACCAGAGGCAAGCTGTGGGTGAGGATTGTCCCACGACCCCACGGCTATTCTTGTGAGATGCTCAGCAACGTCTTCATGCTGTGCTGGCAGGCACCGGAGCCATCTAATTAACACAGGGAGAAGAAAGAGCTGTGCTGGCAGGTTAATTGAGCCTATAGGGCACTCTCTTACAGTAAGGATTGATCCCATTTCCTAGAACAATGAATCTGCATGTGGGTTTGAGGGTTGCATTGGGAGCTGCTTTTTAGGGATTAGTTATTTTGGAGACGAAATAGTAGGTTGCTTGCACAGTTGGTTTGATTGCTTGGTCTGATCCCGAGTCCAATTCCATGCCCACACTGTATCACACTGTATTTTTCAGTTACAAACCACGGATGGCACGCTTGTAAGTGCCACCGTGAGCACAAGCGGAAGCTGTTTACCACGACTCTGGAAGAGAAGATTCTTTTTATTCACAGTTTTGACACTTTGCTTTTACTAAAATTACCATGCAGATTAGAAATTAGAATGGCACTTGCATCTGCCGTGGATACATTGCAAGAGATTTGTAAAATGCAAGCTTCTCTCCAAAAAGCAATTTCAGAGGAGACGTGCAGCAATGAGAAATTGAATGACTAACATGTTCAGACTGACCTCATGAAAATTACGTGACTGTTGCAACAATTTAGCAAAATGACATTACGTGGTTCATTATTCGTATCGCAGCAGTTCTGAGATGAAACTCCCATTGTGTGCCGCTAAAAGCGAGTTAAATGTTCTCCCAAACAGATTCAGTTTTTAAGGTTAATTCCCTATCAAGATTGAAGTCAACAAAATCGACCTCCCTACCCTAAACCTTAAACCTAACCGATAGTGTCATAAAAAGCAAATGTGAGATGAAAAACGCAATTTCTGAAGTAACCACGTCAATTTGTGGTGCTTCTATGACACTTTCAGCTCGCATGTTGACTCGCGTACTCTTCAGGACTCTTACCCCGGTCCTTTGCATCGCAAGTGCTACGCTCTATCAGTTGAGCTACCATGCAATTTGATCACACTTGAGCGAGCTTGTAAATGTAGTAGATTATGTAATACAAATGTTAAACTGTATTGCCTTACAAGGCATGCGCTATAGTAAACGTTTTTGGATGTCATAAAATAGCATTGTTTGTGAAACAGAGCAAAAAGTATTTTTTACGAATTGATAATCTGCTTTTTTACTAATTATTTGTGTGAAAATTAATGATAGTCATTGACTACAAAAAGACTAAAATGTTTAGGCATAATTTAGGCAATGAAAATAAAATTTTAACTGACAATAATGTGCAAAATTGCACAAATGTGTCAAATGGTAAATACAAATCTTTAATTAAATATTCAAATATTTCAAAAAATTATAAGACATTTATTAAATGTGTATCAAGTCACTGTATTGTTAATTCTTCATGCTTTAGAAACATCTTGCTTTAATTTTCGTAATTATTTGAATCAATCATTATTATTTTCCTTTTCGTCATATTTTCTCTAAGTGTAATAATTCAATTATCGTCATGATGTCTTTTTTGTCTTGTCTTGGATACTGTTGACCCTTCATCAGTAATTTAATTGACGGGATTAACTCTATCACACAAACCAAATTTGGCCTTCAAGCAGATTTGAGTCTGCACCAAAAGCTCTAGTGTGAAAGTGTTCAGAGGCCAAATAGGTCACCTTTATGTTGAGTTGGGCGTCTAGCCGTGATGTCAGTTAATGTAGAGGTGTGTCTGTGATGTCACTAGTCCAAGCCTGTCAATAAAAGCTCTGGGAACCGTCTCTCTAACGGCACCAAATTGTCCCACAACGGCCCAACAGGTCACAGTGATTCAGCAGATGAGCACATATTGACATGCAGATGGTGAACACACACACACACACACACACACACACACAGAGAATGATTCCAACATTGGAGGGGAGGTGTAAAACAAAATTTTACTTCACAATATCATGTTATTTAACCTCACAATACAGTTTCGATATTCTAATGCGAAATATTGTTATTTTTAGTTACAGTTTTCACCCAAAAATAAATTAACCTCTAATAGGAAGTCTGAGAAGGCAAACACTTCATTATTTCTATTCGGCCAAAATTCAAGAATATTAGTCTAACTTGCTTCGTATAATAATAAATGGACTCAAGGTACGCTAATTACCTCACAACATCTATCAACTGACACTGACGTGTTGATGCTATATGCTAATTCAATGGCTCAGATGAAAGTAAAGCATAATGTTAAGCAATAAGAATCGCAATAATATCGGATCGCAACCCAGATATCGTTATAATATCATATCACAAGGTCTCTGCTGATTCACACCCCTAGTTGACATGGTGTCTGCTTGTTAGTCACATCAATACCAGATTGTCGCCACTTTGGCCCTGGCACCTCAAACCCTTCTCGGTTTTCTAATTCCTAGAGCTTTCGTAAATAAATAACAACAACAAACCGCAACAAGAGTGCTATACCCAGTGGGGTTTGGTGTGACATATGGGAGCTCCCTGCTTTGGCCACACCGAGCGACATGGACACAGATGGCGGCTCTCAACATGGCCTCTCTCTCTGTCTCGCTCTGAAAGCCCTCTTCGCTGTGTATTCAAATGAGCACGCTTGCACTGACAACTGCTACCCTTCTACCACATTTCCAATTGTTGACTGCTGTCAGAGGCTCAGATGGGTTAAACACAATGCTGAACAATTAGACGAACACTTTTGAGTGTAGTGCTGCATTAAACACACGAATTGTAACAAGTTTGAGAGGACAGAGGCGAGGCTGAGTCACATCTCTCCACAGGCTTTGATTGGTTGATTGGCATTGGTCAACCGGTAAAAGCATGTGTTTGTTGAGATTGGGGTCATCACTCTACAATTAATCTTTGACAGAGATCTCCTGAGTACCATCAAGAAGCCAGACTCCTGGAACACATGGATTCAGATGGATGTCCAATGCATTCACAGTGTAACACAAGCAATATATCATAAACCCATAGCACTTAAAATAACTTCACAACTTATTTCGTAAGTGCAAAGATAAAATAATCCAGGTATTAATGTTATTTTAGCATGGATTTACATCGTTCAGCATAGAGACAAAAAGATTTCTCTCCATTTCATTGCTGTCTAGAAACAATTGAGATGGTTTCATGGGTGATTTTCCTTTCCTAAAGGCACAGCTGGAGACATATTGATATTTTCAAAGATTTACAGTATAAGTGCATTTTAATGAGTACAAGGAGTGTCTCGCTCTCAAATAAGTTTTAGAGTCATGAAGCTTGTAAACAGATGGAGCCAATTTCTCACTCTCTCAAAATCCATTCCAGACCTCCACTTCCAGCGCATTAAACAATACGGCAGTCTTCTCTCCCTCCTTCTGTCTGCCCTCATCCCTCATTCCTCCTTGGGATTGTGGAGGATGGGGGGGCGGGGTTCTGGAAAGAAAGAAAATGGACTTCTGTGTCAGCAACAGCGTCTTTCTTTGCTCTAATCCTCTCGCCCCAAGCCGCACAGTGCAGTCAAGCGCACTGTTACATGGCAACAATTAGGGAGAGCCAAATCTCAGCACCTGGTTCTCCCCAATCTACGGCAGCTGACTGTACACACACACACACACACACACACACAGCCAGGTGGCACTCCTTCAATTACATTAGCTGACCACTCTAGGGTTAATAAAGACCACGGCCCCCTCCTTGATCGGCCAGCCACCCAGCCTTTTCACCCCTTACAGCAGATACTATGTATTCTTTACAGGCCCAGATACAATGTTCTTTAAACCCAGTTAAGTGGCGGGACCAAATGTTTAAGGGGCATCTATGATTTCCTCAGGTCTATTTGTGGCATCATAATGGTGTATTATAATAACAATAAACAAGTTTTTTTTTTTATCTGAAGAGTATGAGAGTGGTGCTTGTCTGTGTCAAGCTTGTTGCAAGGATGTTAGATTTGGCCTGACACATTTTCTCAATATAAGATAAAATCCCTTACAAATGTATTCTGAATGGCTTCTTGAGGCCGTGTCCTGGGTGGTTGCTAAGGTGTTCTGACTGTATTCTTGGGTGTTTCTAAAGTGTTCTGTGTGCTTGCTAGTTGTTTGCTGTGTGGTTGCTAAGGTGTTTTGAATGGTTTCCAGGGTGTTCTTTGTGTTTTCTGGAGTGTTGCTGTTTACTTGCTAAGATGTTCTAAATGGTTTCCAGGGTGTTTCTAGAGTGTTCAGTGTTTTTGCTAGAGTGTTGCTGGTTGGTTGCTCAGATGTTCTAAAGGGTTTCCAGGGTGTTCTGTGTGTTTTCTGGAGTGTTGTTAATTGGTTGCTAAGGCATTCTGAGGTGTTTCTACAGTGTTTCTAGAGTGTTCTGTGTGCTTGGATGTTTTTTTGCTGGGTGGTTGCTAAGGTGTTTTGAATGGTTTCTAGGCTATTTCTAGGGTGTTCAGTATGTTTGCTAGAGTTTTGCTGGTTTGTTGCTAAGATGTTCTAAATTATTTACATGGTGTTCTCTGTTTGTTTGCTGGGGTGTTGCTGTTTGGTTGCTAAGGTATAATGAGTGGTTACCAGGGTGTTTCTATGTTGTTCAGGGTATTTTCTAATGTATTGCTGGGTGGTTGCAAATGTGTACCAAGTGCTTTTTCCAGGCGTTTCTGTGGTGTTTTGAGTGTTTTCTAGAGTGTTGCTGGGTGGTTGCTAAGGTGTACTGAGTGGTTTCCAGGGTGTTTCTATGGTGTTCTGGGTGTTTTCTAGAATGTTGTTGGGGGAATGTGGATATTTTTGCTTTAAAAACTATATAGATTTTGCTTGATAAATGTATAGTATACCCCCCTCTTCAGTCTCTACTACACCACTGGTTCTGAGGGTATTCTGGGTGGTTGCTATGGTGTTGCTAATATGGTGGTTTCCATGCTAGGGTGTTCTAAGGTGGCTGATAAGTTTTCTATGTGGTTTCTAGGCAGCCCTAGAAACATGTATCATTATTACAATAACAATACCTGTAGAATTATATGCTCAGGTCACGATCAATGGTAATTTGTGAAGACAAATTATAAGATCATCTGAAATAGCCGTGGCTTGAGCTGAATACTATCAGCCATCAGAACGCCTGTTGCTTTGTGTTGCCATAAGACGCTGCAGAACCAATGAATGAGTAAACAGACACGGAGAAAGATTAATTGAGCAAACAAAGCTCTCCCGAACGTTCATTAATTCAGATGGAGACACAAATTAACAAAAAAGCATGGCCAATCCTTCTTTCTGCCGGGCTGATGATATTCCACATTTGTCAAGTGCCGATGGAACTTTAATGGTTTACACAGGCTGTGCGCTCCATTAGACACATGATTCATTTCATCACATGCATTTCTACATCCTCTCTGCTCTCCCCTGCACACACAAACACACACACATGCTGAAGATGCCCCATTTAACACATCAAAGCTTGGGGACTGAAAGCTGCATGCTGGAGATGCAGCATCACTGTAATCCTCTTTACTCAGCCACGAGTGGAGAGAGACAGACAGAGAGAGAAAGAGAGACAACAAATTGCACTCAAAGTAAACAGGCTTAGGTGCAAGAGGTGAGGTGAGCTGTCACACAAACACAGAAGCCTCAGAACCATGTAAAGAGGCATAATGCTATTTATGTGGCCCTTGTGTTGTGTTCCTGTCATTTACAATTTTTTTTTTTTTTTTTTACTTTATCCAATTAGAAAAACATTCCTAGAGTTTGTTCAAAATTTTGAACATGTTTTTTTTCCATTTTTTTGGTTTTATTTATTTCACTTTGTTACACTTCTTGTGTTCCCGGTCAAAAATGACCGGCCATTGGAAATTAATGGATTAGACTACAAAAATAGAAATTTAAGTGTTCAGGAGCATCACAATCCTAATAAGCACATATGTGGATGTTTGTTTGCACACACAAAGTTCTCGAACATGTGCACACACACACACACACACACACACACAAACACACATAATGTGTGTTGAGAGCCCTTTTGTGCATCGTCTTTCCATGTACACTCTTTGAGGACTATTTCAAGATCTGCTCATCATATTATGCTGTGTTTGAGCCTGCTGTAAGTTATGATATGTCATTGTCTATGTTATATGTACGTTTCAGGAAGTAATAAGGAAAAACATGACAAAAGACACTCCTGTTTATTAACATTTATGTGTGTCTGTGGGAATTTCATACACCATTTTATACATGGCCTTTGATTGAAACAAATTTGATCATTGCATTCTACAAATTGAGACCATTACTGTATAACACAACGCTATCTTATCTTTTTTATGTTTTTACCAACTCTGAATATAGCTGTTGTGATAGCAAATTTGTAAATGATGAGAACAAAAGTACGAAACAGTTCTTATTTGTCAGCAAATTAAAAAGCATTATTTAAAAATTGGTAGAATCAGCTAAATGCACTCTTAAAACCACATTCTAAGCTAAAAAATTACACTTACTTGTTCAGATGAAGCAAGTGTTTTTTTTATTTATTATGTAATTTATCAATATCAAAGGTCTTACTGGAGAAAAAAGTTATGCTCCAATGTGAAATTTCATCATAGTATTAATTATAAAATATAATCATGTCTGGTAACAAATGTATATAAAGACAAGAAATAGCATTTTAGCTTAGCGTAAAGCTAAATGTTCACATGAAAATGTACACAAGGTTAATTATTTTTGCTGCTCCAAACTTCAAAACCTCACAAAGTGAACACAACGACATCCGTTTCTGATCGTATGTGGATTCTTCTCAAAGAATGAGTAAGAAAATATATTATCTGTAGCTTTCTATATGATGTTAAAGGCTAAATTGGTTATCATTTCTTGTAAAAAATATCTATTATTGGATATATGTTTTATCTGTCAAACCTTTTCTAACAGTTTTTGTTAAGCTGTAGAAACATTAGTAGCTCCTCTATTAATCTCCCAAGGGAAAGGTACTCAATGACGTCATATCCACCGTGTATGAACGTGTATGAATGTAACACACTCGGATCACATCATTTATATGGATACATGCATTCAGACAGAATAGTCTAAATATTAAATGAAACAAATGACAATAAATGCAAAGCAATCTCTTCAGTATGTAACTGTATTCTGATCACCAACTATTTAAATTGTAACTGTAGTGGAATACAGTTACTTATATTTTGTATTTTAAATACGTAATCCATTACATGTTTTCTGTTACACCCCAACCCTGTCTAAAAAGCACAAAAAAAAACAAAATGAACTTGTGTCGGTTAGATGGTCTCTTCCTGTCTAAGAGGGCAGTTCTTTGCCTGAATAAGCTGCAATGTGCATCAGACTCTATGCTGATAGTCAAAAGACTGTCTAAATGAGACTAACCAGGCTTTGACATAAACTAAAGGCTATTGGTTATTAAAAAACAAAAGAATAAGCCCTTAATATGTCCCACTGGTTTCAAAAGGAAACATAGGAAAGAAAACAGTGATTATCTAACAGTTATTTAATTTGTAAAAAGAGATGACAGAAGATGGTAAGCGAACAATCAGTTCTCGTAGTCAACATGTTGAAAGCAGGAGAAATGGGGAGGAGTAAAAACCTGAGTGACTTTGACAAGGGCCAAATTGTTATGGCCAGACAACTGGGTCAGAGCATCTCAGCAGTGGTGAGCGTCAGAACTGGACCTTGGATCAGTGGAAGAAGGTCGTCTGTTCCGATGAGTCCCATTTTCTTTACAGTCACGTGGATGACCGTGTACATGTGCACCGTTTACCTGGGGAAGTGATGGCACCAGGATACACTGTGGGAAGACGACAAGGCAGTGGAGGGAGTTTGATGCTCTGGGCAGTGTTCTGCTGGGACACCCTGGCCATTCATGTGGATGTCAATTTGACACATGCTACCTACCTAAACATCATTGCAGACCAGATACACCCCTTCATGGCAACGGTATTCCCTGATGGCAGTGGCCTCTTTCAGCAGGATAATGCACCCTGTCACACTGCACACATTGTTCAGGAACGATTTGAGGAACATGATGAGTTCAAGGTGTTGCCCTGACCTCCAAATCTCAATCCAATTGAACATCTGTGGGATGTGCTGGACCAACACGTCCAATCCACAGCGGCTCCACCTCGCATATAAAGGAATTGAAGGATCTGCTGCTAATGTCTTGGTACCACAGGATCTCATCAGGGGTTGTGTAGAGTCCATGCCTCGATGGGTCAGTACTGTTTTGGTGGTACACAGAAGACCAATAGCATATTAGGCAGGTGGTCATAATGTTTTGGCTCATCAATGTGCTTAACTATACCTTGGTTACTCTGCTGGGACACATGTGAGCACTTGAGGTGAACTGACTTCATTCATCCACTAAAAATCACCAAGACAATGATTAACAATTATTATTGCTCAATGATTAAAACTCATTGAGCAAAACGATGAAGTTCAACCTGAGAAAAGCACAAGCATAGTTGCAATGCAATGACAATAAAACATTTTTAAGAGTGGATTTAAGAGAAAATAAAAATTGTAATTTACTCGCCTTCATTTTGTTCCAATTCGTGTGATTTCCTTACTAGAAACAGCAGAAATTAGACTGAATGTTAGGTCATTTGCTGCTTTAGGGAGAGGGGAAAAAGCATGAAGGTGAGTAAATAACAACAGACTTTGCATTACTGGGTGAATTGCAAATATTACTTGGCACATGTATTTTGACCGTTAGCTGCAGTAACAAGAAATCTGATGTTTGACAAACTAAAGAAAATTGAGAAAGCCTTTCAAGAGAAGCAATCGGAACGTAATTCTCTCAGGCTTTTGCGCTGATTAAAAAATAACTGGAGTGAGAGCATCCCCTTCAGTGAAGCAGGAACGGGCAACAGCGATTTCATTTCACATGGCAGTGATTTTCATTTTGAGAGAGAGAATCCCTGAAGAATCACGCAGCTCTGCTGGCAATGACAAGTTTGACAGCTTCAGCCACAGACAGCGAGAGAGACAAAGAGAGGACACAAGTGAATAATGAGTTCTTCTCATCGGGGATTCCTGCGACTGAAGGTGCCAGCGAGTCACAGCTACACAGGAGGACAGCAGGTTCCTCCTCTGGCACCTGATGATGGCAGCTGCCTTCTGCACTGACATGTCCACACATGTCATTCCAGCATGCTTCACGGACATGGTGCCATGCTGTTCCTGACAGGAAACACACAGGCCAGAGAATTCAACACAAACAAAAACAATTTCTCAGATGAGCTGGATTTAATCCTGATGGAAGTGACAACTAAAAAAGTTATAAAACTGTTTAAGCCAGAGAAATCACAATGCCACAAGAAAGAAAAATCAACAGTGAGATCAACTTTAATTATCTCAGTTGTTTCTCATAGACAGCAATGAGAAAAATGATAATTCTGTCATCATTTACTCACCCTCATGTTGGTCCAAACTTTGAACACAGAACGTTAGTCTAAAGCTCTACTCAGATGGGATTAGCATTCTAAATTACATTTGAGTTACAATTAGTAACACCCGACGTCTGTAACGTTTTTTCACGTTATTAATGTCCTGATTATACATTGTGATCAGCTGAATGACTCTTTGAATAAAAGTACCAATTTCTTTCCATAAGAACAAAATCTGTGCATTATTCCAAACTTTTGGCTGCCTGTGTATATTATATAAATATAATTATAACATTACGCAATTGAGTGGAGAAATTAAGGTGAGTATCTTACCTGATATTACAGTGGACAGTTTTATCAGTTTCCACAATTTGGCACTCTTTGTTAATTTTATTTTCTTATTTTTTTCAACGGATGGCAAAAACATCGACATCCAAATTGAAAGTCATGTAGCAGACGGAAGATTGGCATGAGTAAGTACGAACTTAAAGGTAGTTCATGTAGGTCAAAATACAGAGTAGAGTTGTGAAAATTCAATATCAGTAATCACAGACGTTTGGATTCGGACGGGATTAGATTTCTCAGAGGACCCTTGAGTTAGCCGAAAAACAGTAGGTAATTTTCTCTGGAATTTTTATAGAGGTTGTGTGAGATTCGGAAGGGAATAAGATCACAAAGTACATCTGAAACACAAATTCACTTTTCCTCCTTAGGGAAAAATAGTCCCGTCTGAATAGGGCTTTAGGCTATATTCATTTTCATTGCATCTTTTTTCCATACAAATGTACTGTAAGTGAATGGTGACTGAGAACATCTCCTTTTGTCAGAATCAGAACGAGCTTTATTGGCAAATATGCTTACACACACAAGGAATTTGTCATGGTGACAGAAGCTTCCAGTGCAATTGCAACCGTATATACATACATACAAACTTATACATTTAAACATATATATATATATATATGTGACATGGGTTTTTTTGGGACAGGGATGATTGTGGAGCGTTTGAAGCAGCAGGGAACTTCACATGGCTCCAGTGATCTGTTGAAGATCTGAGTGAAGATGGGGGCCAGCTGGTCAGCATAGGATTTTAGACAAGTGGGTGAAACACCATCTGGGCCCTGTGCTTTTTTTGTCTTCTGTTTCCGGAAGACCCAGCACACATCCTCAACACAGATCTAAAGTGCAGATAGAGTTGCAGGGGAGGTGAGGAGGGGGGTTGCAGGAGGTGTAAATGTTTGTGTGCTGTGAAGGTCAGAGCGGGTGTGGGTTGTGAGACTGGACTTTTCAAATCTACAGTAAAAACACATTTAGATCGTCAGCCAATTGTTGATTCCCTACAGTGTTAGGGGATGGTATCTTGTAGTTGGTAAAGTCTTTCAGGCCTCTCCACTCTGATTGTTAGCTGAAAACAGTTTTTTTTTTTCAGCTTTTCAAAATAGCTTCTTTTAGCCACTCTGTTTTTGGCCTGATTATACAAGATTTTTTTCCCCACTTCTGTAAGCATCCTCTTTGGCCTGGCGAAGCTGCCTAAGTTTTGCTGTAAACCATGGTTTGTCATTGTTTTATGTTAAAAAAAAAAGTCCTAGTAGGAATGCACATATCCTCACAGAAACTGATATATGTCATCACAGTATCCGTGAGCTCATCCAGGTCTGTTGCTGCAGCCTCAAAAACACTCCAATCAGTGCAGTCAAAGCAGGCTTGTAGTTCCAGCTCTGCTTCACTGGTTTATGTATTTACAGTTCTTACTACAGGTTTAGCTGATTTTTCTGCCTGTAAATCAGAAGAAGATGAACCAGAGAGTGATCAGAGAGTTCCAAACTGCTTGAGGGACAGAGCAATATGCATACTTTATTGTTGTGTAGCAATGATCCAGTCTATTTCTGTCTCTGATGGGGCATGCAATGTGCTGTCTGTATTTGGGCAGTTCACATGTGAGATTTGCCTTGTGAAAATCCCCAAGAATACTAGCAAGTGAGTCTGGGTATTGTTGTCAATACTTCCGTGTCAGTGATCTGATCAGCCAGCTGTTGCAGCGCTCACACATGCTTGAGGAGGGATATAAACACACAAGAAAACACAAGGAAAACTCCCGCTGTGAGTAGAACGGCAGCAGAAAGAACAAACAACTTGAAGTCCGCAGATGTAATGCGCTGTCTGGAATGGCTTCACTCTGCCAGGTTTCCGTGAACCACAATGCAGCAGAATTTGCAAAGTCCTTATTTTTGCGTGTGAGAAGTAATTCATCTGTTTTGTTAGGAAGAGATGTTTGCTTCTTTTAACGCACTTGTACAGCACCGCTGCTCCTCTGACTAAAATGTCCAGCAAAACATCCTAATAATCAAAAACCGGTAAAAGATTGTCTGGTGTCTGGTGTCTGCTGCCAAATATTCAGCAGCTTGTCTCTGGTAAAACTGATCTGAAATTAATGACCAAACACGGGACAAACAAACATAAACAGCAAAAGAACTGGAGAGCTCCATACAGAGGTGGCCATCCATGGTGCAGAATTTGTGGTGCAGAAATGATACACTTCACCTTTTTGCATTTGGCAGACGCTTTTATCCAAAGTGACTTACAGTGCACTTATTACAGGGACAATCCCCCCTGGAGCAACCTGGAGTTAAGTGCCTTGCTCAAGGACACAATGGTGGTGGCTGTGGGGATCGAATCAACAACTTTCTGCTTAAAATGTATTGCTTTAGCCCACTACGCCACCACCACTCCACCTTAAAAAAGATAGCTTTAATGTAGTTAGCTACTTTGTCTGGTTAATAGCTTGTAGGGATGGGAATTGAAGGAGTTTAACAATTCTGGTTCTGATTCCTCTTAATGGTTCCGGTACCATAACGGGTCTAGTAGCGATTCTTTTAGTACTTTTGATAAATAAATGCAATTCTCATTGAATTTTCTGCCCTCAGTAGCCTTTGCCAAATGATGAGATGATTATAGTAACAGAACAAATTCTTGGAAAAGGTGTTTACAAATATATATTTTTTTAAATTCAGATGTTTTAACTTATTTATTTTTTTAAACGGCACAAATCAGCACTAATTACAACAAAAACTCATCATGCGCAGATTTAACTACACATTGTCATATCAACGACCATCTAAAAATAATTACAAAATGAATCACTTGCGATTTGCTAAGTTTTTCATTCACTAAAATGAATTGCTTCACATGAAATGTTTCACGCTGTAGATTGAAAAGAACCGACTCATAAGAGTCCTTAGTTCGGGAATCGGACTACACTGGTCGTGCTGTATGTTTCGCACTGTAGATTCAAAAGAACCGACTCATAAGAGTCCTTAGTTCGGGAATCGGACTACACTGGTCGTGCTGTATGTTTCGCACTGTAGATTCAAAAGAACCGGTTCATAAGAGTCATTCATTCAGGAATCAGACTACACTGATGGTGCTGTATTTTTCGTGATGTAGATTCAAAAGAACTGACTCATAAGAGTCATTAGTTCGGGAATCAGACTACACTGTTCGTGCTGTATGTTTTGTGGTGTAGATGAAAAAAACGTCTTGTAAGAGTAATTCAAAGCTTGGGAAGCTTGGAAATCTAAAATTTCAAAGAAGCATCCCCAACTCTAGAGAACTCGCTATGGAAGCAGCAGCTGTAGTTCACAGCAGTTTTTGTCTAGTGAGTGAATAAGCTGCTACTGCTAATTTCAAAGTCAGCCCTGCTTTAGATGGAGTGACACGTGTCCCTGCTGATTCATCCTTCCTCATGGACTGTGTGTTACTTCATACAGTGGATTTTCGAATCAGGCGAGTGGATTCTGCATCATTTCATGTCACTTTGCTTTGTTTGGATGAGGTTAGCCAGAAAGAATGTGCATCTATGACACACACTAATCTCTCTCTTATCTGAGAAACGGGTGCAAGCCATTTATAGCAGATGTCCATTAAGAGCCGATCAGCAGGATCCGTCTCCGTAGGGGCCGTGACAGGTCTGAGTGTGTGTGTTTATGTGTGTGTAAGAGAGAGTGTGTATTGCCATTCGGCTCTGTAAGGCAGTGCTGGTACTGTGGAGTTCTCCCTTGCCCCACGCGGGCGTCTCGGACACAAGCTGCTGTCCCATCCTGTCCCCCCGCCTCTGAGATCAGGAACCCACTTATCCCGCCACACCATTGTCTGGTGTGTCCACACACATCTGTCATGCTTGAGCGACACCACGGCTGACAGATAATCTATTGTTCCCGTGGCCACAAGCAGGACACAGCCACAGTTTGGGTTAATTTCAATACCTAATTAGTTCAGGACACACACACACAATTGCTTTTTAATTAAACACCATCCAGCCTCTAATGAGCAATCAGTATCTACCAATAAAAAGACAAAACACAGAGTCACTGTTGGAGAAACAGGAATAAAGAAAAATTTTCACACTTTCACAAATTTGCTGCTACGATGCCAGAGTGTTGTGTGATTGTAACCACTTTACTGTTTGGGTGCTAGGATGATGCTAAAATACATGGTTGTTACTAGGGTGTTCTGGGTGGATGGTAGTTGATTGCTTATTTGCTACCATGTAAGAGGTGTTGTGGGTGGGTTATCAGGGCTTGCAATATGGTTGATAGGGTGTTGTGAGTTGTTGCCTAGGTGTTGCCATGTAGATGCTAGATGGTTGTTAATTTGTCGCCACAATGTTAGAAGTGTTTTTAGGTGGTTGACATGGCGTTGCAACATGGTTGCTAGGGTGCTGTGATTTCTTGCCTAGGTGTTACCATGTGGTTGCTAGGGTATTATGAGTAGATGCTTGATGGTTGTTAATTTGTCACCACAATGTTAGAAGTGTTTTGGGTGGTTGACATGGTGTTGCAACGTGGTTGCTAGGGTGTTGTGAGTTGATGCCTAGGTGTTACCATGTGGTTGCTAGGGTATTATGAGTAGATGCTTGATGGTTGTTAATTTGTTGCCACAATGTTAGAAGTGTTTTGGATGGTTGACATGGTGTTGCAACGTGGTTGCTAGGGTGTTGTGAATTCTTGCCTAGGTGTTGCTGTGCGGTTTTTAGGGTATTATGAGTAGATGCTAGATGGTTGTTTATTTTTCACCACAATGTTACAGGTGTTTCTGGTGGTTTTCAGGGTGTTGCAATGTGCTTTCAAGGGTGTTGTGAGTAAATACCTAGGTGTTACCATGCGGTTGCTAGGGTATTATGAGTAGATGCTTGATGGTTGTTCATTTGTCGCCACAATATTACAGGTATTTTTGGTGGTATTCAGGGTGTTGCAACATGGTTGCTAGGGTGTTGTGAGTTGTTGCCTAGGTGTTACCGTGCATTGTAGGTGGTTGTCAGGGCATTGCAATGGGGTTGCTAGGGTGTTGTGAGTTGTTGCCTAGGTGTTGCCATGCGGTTGCTAGGGTATTATGAGTAGATGCTAGATGGTTATTTGTCGCCACAATGTTAGAGGTATTGTGGGTGGTTGTCAGGGCATTGCAAATCAGTTGCTACAGTATTGTAAGTTGTTGACAGGGTGTTGCTATACGTTTGCTAGGGTGTTTTGGGTGGTTTCAAGATGGTTGCTTTATTACCGCAACTAAGCTAGGGGTGAGTACATTGTTGCCAGAGTGTTGCTAAGCAGTTGCTAAGGTTTTCTGAGTGTTTTATAGTGGATTGCTTTGCAATTTCTAGGGTGCTTTTACATGGTGGTTACTTACTGGTTCAAGTCAAAACAGCCCACCCCCAAGTTTCTATAATATTTTTGTTTCTAGATATGGTACAGGTCAGCACAAGTCTTGTTTGCCCATTTTATCAAACAGCAGGTGAAATCATTTGATAGTACTATAAACACTGAAAGCATTGTGTAATGGAACCCTTAAAGAATTCCATTTAAATTATTGTGTACAAACATTTGATACACTTCTTAACAAGAGCTAATTCACATACATTCTATAAGGTAAACATCTAAAAAATACAGTATGTGATTCTAACATCCATTTTGGAACATTTTAGAAATGTATTGTAGATGAGCAAATGCTCTAAAAAACAAAATCTCAGGACAACGTACATGTAAAAATCTTTGAGATTTAGGAGTTTGCTCAAATTATATATTTTAATAGTTATGCATGCTTTAATAAACAAGACATCAACAAAAATAAAGAAAAAAAGAGGCAGACAGGAGCTGCTCTTGCCTAATCCCAGAATACTGAGATGTACCACGTCGCCATGGTTTTATGTAACCTGATAACATGAACAGATTGTACCGTCACAGAGGGAATATGGACAGGTTTACCTTGTCTCTCAGTTCAGGTCCTCTGTGAACTCCCTCTGGGCCATTCACTGGCACAGTCCTGCTAATGATGATGGGGAATCAGAACCTGTAGATACTCCGAGGTAAAATCAGAACTCCATCTGCACTAATCAAAACTGTCATGTATGTTATACTACTAAAGTAAACAGGCCACTTGGGCTAAAAAAAACATGTGTTTTTAACAACTGAAGTTCATTTTAACTTCTCAATACTTCTCCAAAATGTTGTGCTCCTGTGCAAGGCGCTGAAGAAGCAGCAAGATGCTGTGCAACATCCGTCTTGTGCATGTTTACATACACAAAATAAAAATAAATATACAAAAAATGAAAACTGCATGGACATTGAAAAAGTGTTTGGTGTGACTGGTCCTTAAATGATTCTTACAATTCCTGACCAAAATCAACTGCATAGTGGACCAAACTTTATACTAACAGTCAAAAGTCCAGCTACACAAGATTATGAGCTACCTACAATTTTCACTTCTTATACAGGAAAACCATGTCAAAATGCTTTCCAGGCCAGGCAAACAGAATAGATCAACACTGTATATTTAAAGGGTGTGGATTTGTGCACCGTTTAAGATGATCAAATGCAGATGGGATTGCTTTAAATGTTTCATTCAAGTTAATTTAAGTGTTCTGCAATGTAAGACTAAGATTAGGGTTATAATAAAGGTTTAGGCCTGCACATACCTGGAAGCTATCCACAAACACAGACGAGTCCTTATCTAGAGGTCACAATCAGAAATAGTTCTTCACCAGTAAAGCTGTATTTTAATGGCCTGGATGACCAGCAATTATCCAGGCCAACGAGGATTAACTGTCGTTTGACCAGTTCCTGTTTTAAGTCTCTTCAACAAAGAAGCAAATTGAGCTTACTGTGGAAAAACCCTTCAATGGAACACTAATAGAATTAAAAAAATACATCAAACGATTCTACAGTTCTTTAGTTGGGTGTGGGTTGTGGCCATCCCAGTTGTTCATATTTTTGAGCCCTGTTTGATAAGGTAAAAAATGAACACATTTCACAGCATTTAAACACACTCAATTCTCAAATACCCTATTTAAAGTGACAGCTCAACAAAAAACATTATGTTGTTCCAAACTGTTGTTTCCTGGAAAACATAAGGCAACTTCAGGTAGAATAACATTTGAATGACTCTGAATATCATTGTATGTGGAAAGAAAATATGCAATGAACGTGAATGTCGAATGAGTCTAACATTCTGCCAAACATTTCTTTTTGTGTTTCACAGAAGACAGAAAGTCATATAACATGAGTTTAGCACAGCATGAGGGTTAGTAGTAGTTTTGAGTGAACTATTATAGTGCAGATGATCTATTTATGACTTATGGTGAAAGGTAGATAGAATGATCTACCTGAAATCAGACAAAATTTAAGCCAAATGCCAACAGCACCCTGCAGCACTATGCCAACACGATGACAGACAGATAGGCAGACAGGCATACAGACAGACAGACAGGTTTTTTTATATATTGAAGTGCAGTTAGCGTGAATTGTTTCAGTGCTCTCGGAAAACAGATGTGTTTTTAGCTGGTTCTTGAATGTTAAGATAGTTTCAGCAGATCGTATGGAGGTTGGAAGCTCATTCCACCATAGAGGAAAGGAGAAAGTGAATGATTGTGAAATTTTTCGACAGGACCACCAGGTGGCGTTCGTTTATTAATGGCAGAAAGGGTGCTGTTAAATTGGCTGTCCTGAATGCCAAAGTCAAAGCCTTGGATTTGATGTGGGCAGCTACAGGTAGCCTAACCTGAAATGAAGAGGAGGGTCACCTGAGCCCTCTTTGATTCATTGAAGACCATACATGCTGCTGCGTTCTGGACCATCTGCAGTGGCTTAATCGTGCTAGATGGAAGGCTGGCCAACACAGCATTACAGTAGTCCAGTCTTGAAATGACCAGAGCTTGGACCAGGAGCTGCACAGCATATTCAGACAGTAAAGGTTTGAAGTTAAGCTGGTTATCACCAACCACTCCCAGGTTTTGGTCTATCCTGGTTGGCTTTAGTGTGGTTGAATCTAGATGAATGGTGAGGTTGTGGTCAAGAGACTGAGATTGGCTGGGATCATGAGGAGTTCTGTCTTGGCAAGGTTGAGCTGAAAGTGGCGTTCCTTCATCCAGCCTGAGAGCTCCGAGAGGCAGGCAGAGATACGAGCTGAGGCAGTGGGGTTGTCAGGCTGGAACGACAGGTAGGGCTGCGTAGAAGTAGTAGGAAAAGCCATATCCCTCAATGATCGGTCTGAGTGATGTTGTGTATGTCGAGAAGAGGAGGGGTCCAAGCACTGATCCTTGAGGAACACCTGTGGTCAGCTGGTGAGACTTGGACACCTCTATTTTCCAGGAGACCTTAAAGGATCTGCCTGTGAGGTAGATTCAATTCAGCCAAGCTCATTTCCTGTGATGTCCAGGTCGGCTAGGATGGGCAGAAAATCTGGGTGTTCACTGTGTCGAAAGCAGTTTAAAGAAGGATAAGGACAGATGATTTGGTGTTAGGTATTGCCAGTCATGGGGTTTCATCTACTGACAAGAGTGTCCTTTTGAAGCCAGACTGAGGTCTATCGAGCAGGTTGTTTTCTCTAGAGTTTTAGCCAGGAAAGGTAGTAGAGAGACTGGTCTGTAGTCACTGATTACTGTAGGGATATGTGTTGTTTTTTTTGTGCAGTGGGGTTACGAAAGCCTACTTGAATGTGTTGGAAAAGTTTCCAGTTGTAAGAGATGTGCTGATGATGTGTTTGAGTGTGGGCAAGACTGATGGAGAGACAGCTTGCAGAAGATGGAAGGGGATAAGATCATTGGTACAGGTGGTCAGACGGTTAAAAAGAAGCACTTTGGAGACCTCAGTTTCAGAGAGAGTATAGGGTGTGATATAGAGAATTGGCTGCTGAGGCTCACTATTTTGTCAGTAAAAAATGTGGTAAAGTCATTAGCTGTCAGAGAAGTAGTGGGAGGAGGTGAGGGAGGATAGAAAAGAGAAGAAAATTTGAAAACAGTTTGTGGGAATCTGAAGTCTTACTGATTTTATTCTGGTAATAGTCAACCTTAGCAGCAGAAACGCTAGGGGAGAATGACTTGCACCACTTCCTCTCTGCAGCCCTGAGCTTAATGTAGTGGTAACAAAGTGTCTCTGACAGCCAGGGGCAAGAGGGCGTGGCACGTGTTTGGCCTGGAGGTGAAAGAACAGACACTATTAAGGCAAGAAGTTAATGTTGAGCAAAGAGCATTTGTGGCTTCACTTACATCAAGTGAAGAAAAGTGGTTAGTTGAGTGAGTTGGGGAGAGAGAGCAGAGGTTACGGGCAGATGGAGACCATAGGTGGAGTCAGAGGTAAGGAAGAAGGGAGAGTGACAGAAAATGTAATAAAGAAATGGTCAGAGATATGTAGAGGAGTGACAAGAGGATTAGATAGACAGATAAACAGATGGGCAGACGAATGGATGGACGAGCAGTCAAATGGACGGTCGGACAAACAGATAGACAGACAGATGGTCAAACTTAAGAAATGGCAGTTGAAAAAGACTACAGTCATGTTAATGGATCCTCACATCTCTAATCAAAGGTGTGTTTACATCTTCATAATACATCAAATATATTTTCCCTGCTCATGTTAGGTCTGTTTAGTGTCTTGACCTGATGCTTACAAGCAGAGCCACCCTGATAGACAAATATATACGCTCATAACATTAATAGAGAGGTGTGTTCTGACCACAAAGTAATGCATTACAGTACAGACAACAGAGTTGGAGAGAGAGAGGGTGGGTTGACAGCTTGTACAGGTCCTGAGGGCTTCGCCAATACAAACCCAAACTTACTCCACTCATTATACATCTCTCTCGCTCTCTCTCTCTGTCTGTTCACATATAGAGTATATCTTGTGTAGAAATTATTTTGAATGTGAACTAATAAGATCAAACTATTTTTTTTCTGCGCTACATTTTAGGACATTTTTTTTTATAGTTAATTACTATAGAAGCAGGGTGCCTGGAGCCAGTCTGCATTAAATAATTAATAAATACATACAAACATTTAGGTGCACTAATGGCTTTTCATTGGCATGATGAATACAGTAACTGAATGTGGCAGAGGAAGTTGTCAAGCAAAATTTGTATATATTAGGATATTTCTCTATCATTACTTTTGCATTGTACCATTATCAATACAAATAAAGTAAAATGCTTTATTCTTCTAAGGCTTCAGGCACTGATTGTTTTCATGGGCTATGCAGAAAGCAAGCTAATTAGAATCAGTCTCCTGGATTTGTTGTGCCCAATGGGAGGATTGTATTTAATCCAGGGTTTAGAGAGAGGCCTATCTGAACATAATCTCCAGATTAAAAAAACACAAACACACAATTCAGAGACCTCTTTCACTTCTCATCTGTATCATTTATAGACACAGCCTAGATAGATAGACAGATAGACATCAAGTCTGTGTTGTTTTGTATAGCAGAATATTCTGTACTGTGTCCTTTTTAACTGGGGTTTGTCCTGATTTTACCTTACAGTGACATAGGAAGGAAACCTGTTATCTATATGTGTTTGTCCTTCCTTCAGCATCTGCCTGTCTGCACACACACACACACACATACACACACACATAGACACACACACACACACACAAACACACAGCGGCACAAATCAGGGTAGTTAAACACGACACACTTTTACTGCAGCCTCGGTAAATATCTGCCCTGCACCTGGAAAATCAATCAGCTTTATTTGCCTCCCTTTTATAGAGAGCTCGGACAAAACGGAGATAAATAAAACAGAACAAAATGACCAGGGGCATTGTAGGAATAGATAACTACATACTAATACTGGTCTGTGTAAGCACTGTTTAAGTTATGCTTACCCACAAACTTATTGAATTGTACATTGAAATGATTTGCAAGCTGTGTAACAAGTGTAACAATCTTACTCAACTTGATTTACCAGTATCTGACTCTGATAGATGAGTGACCTTTGAATGGGGATAATGGAAAATACACTTAACAACATCACGCATGTTTTTTTTTTGAGAAATATAATTTATTATGAATGTGTCCATAGATATGTTTTCCTACTGTATATTCAGTTGATGTTGCATTAATATTGTTAATTAAAATCATGGTAATATTTATTTATTCATAAAGGTTGATTTTAAGGCCATTTTGTTACTTCTGTACAATAAACAATCTGGTCCATTTAATGCAGTGCAGCTAAATGTCAAATAACAAAACAGTTTTTGTTACTCTCTGTATAAATATAACATATCTAACTGAACAAAATAAAGAAATAATCCAGACATGTGACCTGTTTGCAGGTTTAAGATGGCATGGCAAGCTCCTCTGGCTGTGGCTTTGAGTGCTAATGGTTAATGAATAGGCAGCACCTGGTTCCTTCATGCAGGAGAACTGCAGGTTCACAGTAGGTGCTGTGAGATGATGCCAGTGATCTGATCTCTGCCAAAGCTTGATACCATCAGACCGCCTGTGCCCACCACACACTGCGCCCTCACCTCCACACCAGCCCTGCGGACACCACTACAATTAGATCACATTCATGCTGTGTGGAATCAACAGTGTAAGGAAGTGCAGAGTACTATAACTCATCAAACGCTTATTAAAATTGTAAATAGTTCCTCAATTGCTAATTAATTAAATTGAAATGCAAATGTAAAATATTGTCAAAGCAGATGTATGTAGAAAATAAAAAAAAACTTGCCAAATGTGAAAGAAAATACTTTTTGTGATGCTGTGGATTTAGTTGTTTTGATGGTAAATTTTTAAAACACTGTTGAACAGTTTTGAGAACTTTTTTCAGTTATAGCGCCCCCTAGCATCAGAAATGGATAAAAGTTGGCATGTTTCCTCATGTTGTACAGCTGTTTGGGTGTACCAAATTTCATGACTGGTTGCCTTTGCCTTCTGAATTTATAGGTAAAAAAAATATGCCACTTAAAGGAATAGTTCACCCAAAAATGAAAATGTTATAATTTACACACCTTTCATACCATCCGTGATGCCAAGTGAATGGTGACCAAAATTTTGAAGCTTCAAACACCACATAAAGGTAATCAATACGACTCCAGTGGTTTATTCAATGTCTTCTGGAGCGACCCAATCGGTTTTGGTGAGAACAGACCAACATGTAACTCCATTTTCATTAGCATTTTCCTTGGCAATTATGATTTAAAGCTTGATTACACTTCCTAGCCCATATAACGCTCTGCATATGCATCAAGCACTAGGAAGTGTAAGTGTAATATAACGCTTGGGTTGTAGCATTCCTCATTGTCAAATTAGATAATTAGCATCTACTGATTGATTAAACATAAGCAGCATTGTGGCTGTGGATATATTTGTTTTGACATTAACTTTAAACACAACATTGAGCAGTTTTGAGGACTTTTTTCAGTTATAGTGCCCCCTAGCATCTGCAATTGATTAAACTAGGCATGCTTCCTCATATTGTCAAGCTGTTTAAGTGTACTGGACTGGAATTTGTGTTCAGAAGTTGTTGGTTACCAAAGTTCAGTTGAAATGGTGGCAAAAGCAGTATGTTGAAAGATACTAATGTTCACTTAAAGTCGTTCCTCATAAATACCTACATTTGTAAATCTTGTGTTGTAGCATTCCTAATTTGTAAGTCAGATTGGATGGTTAACATCTGCCAGTTTATTAAAATTTAAATATAGAAGCAGCAGCTATCAGAGTCCAAACAGAGTCTATCTGTTTTAGCGCACCCTAGCATCAGAAATTGATTTTTTTATGCATGTTTCCTTATATTGTTCAGATTTTTGGGTGTACCAAATTTCATGAAGATTGGACTTTGCGTTCAGAAAGTATAGGTCAATAATGCGTAATTTGTCTACTTAATGTAACAATTAGAGGCAGTGCGTTACAGTGATTTTAAACGAGTATGGTTAGGTTTAAGGTGTTACATTAAGTACCATTGAAATGATGGCAGCACCAATATGATGAACAATACCACCGTTCAATAAATAATTTAATTTATTATTAATAATAATCAGCATTCAAGTTATGTATTCATTTGGCTTACTAACTGTAGGTTGGCATGCAATGTAGCAACTTTGCATATTAATACAGAAATTAACTGGTGTGTGGTGTATATTGGCTATTTTAGAACGACTTTGAATGTGGCTCACCAAATCAGTATTTAGAGTCTGAACTATCCATATTATAAAATTAATTGTATATCCCAATTTTTTGATAGCTGATTTTTTTATTTATTTAAAAATGCTTCAAAATATCTAATACTTGTTTAAGAGTAATAATGTCTAATCCTCTCCATTTTCAGTTAATGTGCCAAATACTGTTGAATTTTAGGCTGAATGAATACGCCAATCACCCTGAAAGGAACTTTACCTTCAACCTTCGATCTGGTCTTGTCCACCACAAACATGTCATGGCCCCAGTCCCATTTCCTGTCCACAGGGAAAGGGTGTGGCAATCCACCCTTATTCCAGAGTTTTCATTGCATTATAACAGAAAGCCAGGTATATTTTAATCCTTGCTGGTGAAGAACACTAATCTTTTGGCTGATAGATAATAAAAACCAGACTGTAAACCTCACTTTCAAGGGCGCTCTTTCATATGGGATTATAGTCATGTTTGACAAAAGCAGTCATTTGAGGTGGCACAAGGCCAGACACATTGAACAGGAGCCAGGTGCATGTTGGGAGGCTATAGCTAGGGTGAGAATGACACTTGCTGTAGAAGCAGGTTGTGACAACCACCAAGTCCATGTAGCTGAAGCCAGTGAGACCCAAAGAACATGAGGGACTTCATGTGAAATCCATATTTGCAGCTTGGCAAAAACCTCTAGTGGTATTACAACTATTAGCATGTCAAAACAATAGCCACACTGGTCTCATAACAGCACTCTGCCTCGGAAATTACAGATCATATCTCTAAGGTGGCAAACAGACAAGTGAGATGTAACATTAAGTGATCGGCTGGTCCGGAAATATGTGTTTGATAATATTTGCTAGCAGTCTGATGGGATTGTTTGTTCATGAAATGACTCCAGAATGGAAAAGGATGGGAGAAAACCTTAAACAACTGCACCATCTGGTGTACACAGATGGATCTCTTGGTACATATTTGGGCAGGCTGGCATAATCAAACTGCTAGTTTTAGGTCAGAAAATTATTTGAAACCATGTGTATATTTTTCACAATTAACTGAATACTAAGCATTCCTCATGCAATTTGTTTATTCAATTCTGGGTAATTCTATAAAGCATCTCTCTTTTGTGTCTTTTTTTAAGTAATTAATGATTTAGCAATGAATAGCCAACAGCAACTTAATTACTATATATGTTGTTGTATAAAAATCATTTTATATTTTCTATAGCATATTCTATAAAACATTTTAAAACACCAACTTTTACTATTCTATATCTCAATAGGCATTTTCCTTCATATTTAATACTCATCTTTCTTTAAGGATAAACCCCTGCAACTTCTTGGTGTATTATACTGTGTATATGTGTGTGTGTGTGTGTATATATATATATATTATACCAGCCTGTACCAGCCTTTAATTTACTGTTACATCTCACTTGTCTGTTTGCCACCTTAGAGATATGATCTGTAATTTCCGAGGCAGAGTGCTGTTATGAGACCAGTGTGGCTATTGTTTTAACATGTTAATAGTTGTAATACCACTAGAGGCTTTTGCCAATCTGCGAATATGGAATTGACATGAAGTCCCTCATGTTCTTTGGGTCTCACTGGCTACAGCTACATGGTCTTGGTGGTGGAAAAAAGGAAGGGGTCTGAATACTTTCTGAATGCACTGTAAACATGGTGGACTGGTGGAAAGCCAGTTTCAGGTCTCTGCAGAAATGTTCGATTGGGTTCAAGTCCGAGCTCTGGCTGGGCCACTCAAGTACATTCACAGAGTTGTCTCTAAGCCACTCTTGCATTGTCTTGGCTGTTTGCTTGGGGTTAATGTTCTGTTGGAAAGTGAACCTTCGGCCCAGTCTGAGGTCCTGAATGCTCTGGACCAGGTCCAGATCTCTCTGTATTTTGCTGTATACAGCTTTCCTTCAACCCTGACCAGTCCCTGCCACTGAAAAACACCCCCACAGCATGACACTCCCACCACCATGCTTCACTTTTGGGATGGTATTGTGCAGGTGATGAGAGGTGTCTGGTTTCCCTCAGCTATGACGATGATTGAGGTCAAACAGTTCGATTTTCATTTTATCAGACCAGAAATCCTTGTTTCTCACAGTCTGTGAGTTCTTTAGGTGGTTTTTGTGTGTGTGTGTGTGTGTGTGTGTGTGTGTGTGTGTGTGTGTGTGTGTGTGTCTTGCACTGAGGAGAGGCTCTTGTCTGGCCACTCTGCCATAAAGTCCAGATCGGTGGAGTGTTGCAGTGATGGTTGTCCATCTACAAGTTTCTCCACACATGATCTCTGGAGCTCAACCAGAGTGACCATCGGGTTCTTGGGTCACCTCTCTTACCAAGGCCCTTCTCCCCTTGATTGCTCAGTTTGGCCAGGCAGCCAGCTCGAGCAAGAGCCCTGGTTGTTCCAAACTTCTTCCATTAAAAAATTAAGGAGGCCACTGTGCTCTTGGGAACCTTCAAATCAGCCTACATTTTTTGGAGACTTTCCCAGATCTGTTCCCAGGTTTTTGCTCTGATATGCATTTTAAGCTGTAAGACTTTATATGGACAGGTGTGTGTCTTTCCAAATCATGTCCAATCAACTGAATTTGCCACAGGTGGACTCCAATCAAAGTGTAGAAACATCTCAAAGATGATCCAGAGAAATGGGATGCACCTGAGCTAAATTTCAAGTGTCATAGCAAAGGGTCTGAATACTTTATGTTTAATACATTTGCAAAGTTATGAAAAATCTGGTTGTGGAGGTGGGGGCATTATTGAGCACCAGCTTGTGAATGGAGAACGAGGCCAGGAAGATAAGTGGTGAACGAGTTCCACTTGTGCGCCGCACTGGTCTCACGTTCCAGTGAGGAGCAGCAGGAATATTTAAGGAGAGGAGACAGCGGCACATATGGAGAGAGAGATGCACGGAGCTGTGTGCATGTCGTTATATTATGTGTGACATTGAGAAGTGTAGTGTGTTTAAGTTGAGCATTAAATTTAGTCTCCCGGTCCCTGCTACTTATTTTCCACCCAACAACTAACCTTGTTACACTGGTTTTTGCTGGTTTTATAGTGTATGTAGATTGATGTAAAAAAAATATATAATAATTTAAAGCATTTTAGCATAAGGCTGCAACATAACAAAATGTGAAAATATGAAGGGGTCTGAATACTTTCTGAACGCACTGTAGACAGACAGACAGATAGATAGATAGATAGATAGATAGATAGATAGATAGATAGATAGATAGATAGATAGATAGATAGGCAGAAGGAGAGACAGACAGACAGACAGATAGATAGATAGATAGATAGATAGATAGATAGATAGATAGATAGATAGATAGATAGATAGATAGATAGATAGATAGATAGATAGATAGATAGATAGATTCAGACAGACAGACAGACAGAAGGACAGATATAGATAGATAGATAGATAGATAGATAGATAGATAGATAGATAGATAGATAGATAGATAGATAGATAGATAGATAGATAGATAGATAGATAGATAGGAGAGACAGACAGACAGATAGATAGATAGATAGATAGATAGATAGATAGATAGACAGACAGACAGACAGACAGACAGACAGATAGATAGATAGATAGATCGATAGATAGATAGATAGATAGATAGATAGATAGATAGATAGATAGATAGATAGATAGATTCAGACAGACAGAAGGACAGATATATATATAGATAGATAGATAGGAGAGACAGACAGACAGATAGATAGATAGATAGATAGATAGATAGATAGATAGATAGATAGACAGACAGACAGACAGACAGACAGACAGACAGACAGATAGATAGATAGATAGATAGATAGATAGATAGATAGATAGATAGATAGATAGATAGATAGATAGATAGATAGATAGATTCAGACAGACAGAAGGACAGATATATATATAGATAGATAGATAGATAGATAGATAGATAGATAGATAGATAGATAGACAGAAGGAGAGACAGACAGACAGACAGATAGATGCACAGACAGACAGACAGACAGATAGATGCACAGACAGACAGACAATAGATATTTTACAACATATTCTATAAAACATTCTATAACATGCTATACATTATATAGTATATTATATGATGCATATATTCTATAACTAGTGTTCTTTTTGCTAGTGTGGCATACATTGATTAAAATATATACTGTATATGGATAATTTATAATTTTCTGTAAACACTCTGATATTCTTTAGATTTTGTGAGCTGCAGTTTCATCCAAAAGATATATAATGTTTAATAGAGGAAACAACCTTTACAGCCCTGTCTGCTCAGGGTCACATGTAGAGGTCATTGAAAGTAACAGTTTGAAGAACAACAACAATATATTACTAGAGGTTTTTTCTGGCTGTGTGTAAAAGCAGCATTTGAAGGGGATGTCTTTGATCAACACTGAAGGGCAGAAGGGTACAGAGGTCAGACATAAATGTTTTTTTCATCGGTTTGGTGGTTCATCAGCATCTGAAGGTCAAACTCTTTCAGATTGATTTTACAATTTCAAATGGAGGCAGAATGACATGAGGGCAAAAAGATTTCTGTTTAGTTCAATGTATTTATAAGTGTTTGGAAACTGGTGGACCCTTATTTCTAGAGTAGCCCATTTTTCATTTCAGGATAGAATTTATTAAAAAAAAAATAATTAAAGGAAGAGAAATTATCCAAATTAGTTTAAAATTTGGTGCACTGGATTTTAAAGATCAATGTCCAGGTGAAATATCAATAGTTGTTAAATGTCAAAATATTAAATATTTTGTTACTTATCAGTCTAAAATTTTACATTCTTTTTCTAACTAATATTACATTTATACATCAAAAATATAACATAAATAACAGCTAAAGAGATTGTGACCACTAGGGAGCAATAGACCTCCATTAAAACATAAAGAAACTAAAGTATTAAATAAATACACCTAAATAATTGTATTTTTGATTGTTTTATAATATATAAATGTATGTATATATATATATATATATATATATATATATATATATATATATATATATATATATATATACACTTAATATATTTAATTTTAATTAATATATATATATATATATATATATATATATATATATATATATATATATATATATATATATATATATATATATATATATATATATATATATAAAATATTATATCATATTTATTATAATTATTAAAACAACTAATTTTAAATGATTATTTATTATTAATTGTAATTATTTATAAATAAGTGAATTATTTATTCCTTTGTACACAAAAGGGAGGTAAGACAATGCTTTATTTATTTAATATTGTATAATTGTTTTATTTGTAATTTAATCATAGTAATTAATAAGTGGCAATTACTTATCAGTAATTAAAAGTATAAAATAGAAGAAATATTGGATAATGAATAGTAATGGTAAATAAAATAATTTTATTTTTAATTAAAGTTTAATAATATTAATTCAAATTTAATTTTAATATATTTTAACAATATAAATATTTGATTATACAATTATAATTCATGTTTTTTTAACTTTACTTAGATTTTAAATGTAACACTTTTATTTTTTTATTATTGTTAATAAATAATTATTCTTATTTTGTCATTTTTGTATTTCATTTTTAGAAATTGGAGTGGTGGTGGCGTAGTGGGCTAAAGCACATAACTGGTAATCAGAAGGTTGCTGGATCCCCACAGCCACCACCATTGTGTCCTTGAGTAAGGCACTTAACTCCAGGTTGCTCCGGGGGGATTGTCCCTGTAATAAGTGCACTGTAAGTCGCTTTGGATAAAAGCGTCTGCCAAATGCATAAACGTAAATGTAAATTAGAAGTTAGACAAAAAATAAGTATTGTAAAAATAAAAAAAATACATCTATTTGGTAGCTGAGAGTGTTACAGGCATTTCCACATGCTGAAGAATTTCTTTGTTTTGCTGTAATCAGAAAGTTTTTCCAATTTTTGGACTGATGTTGTGTGGGTTTAATTGTGTGGGTTTTGTCTGGGGATGTGAAGGTGGACACAGGTAATGAAAAAATACTTTACTGACACTTTCACACCCAACAAATCATGTATGCATGTAATATAATCAAAAGCGTAGCCACATCGACACAAATCAAACAGAAATGCATGTTATCACAGCATATGCCAGCCAAATGTTTGCATAATTGACACCTTAATGAGGCTAAATTAATTTGCCCCTAATGACCCTGTGCCTGAGCAGAAGCACACTTGACATGCTGCAAGAATACAAGTGTTTGTGGGTTTCAGAGGGATTTGGGGTTTGATGAGCTGGAAAGAATGAAGGAGAGGCTCTTCAACAAATGATGATGAATTCTGTGTTTTTAAAACAGAGAGAGACCCTCTATGTCAGGAGCTGAACTCATGGAAACAGCTCACTGTTGGGTTAAGATCTTTTGTATTATCAGTGCAAAATAAATAAATAAGTTCAGTCTAATCCTGTGTGTTTTATTCAAGAGGTGTTATGTTGAACTGAAACACTGCATATCCATTCAAGCACTGTGTATTAATTATTCAAATTAGTGTCAGTATTATTGTCGCTGTTGATATTGTAACTGTTAAGAGTAAACTGAATAAAAACAGCCATTTAAAGCTATTCCTTAAAGTTCTAGTTCTATATACTGTCATCATTTACTCACCTTTACGTTGTTCCAAACCTGTATGATTTTATTTTTCTATCTCTCTCTCTCTCTCTCTCTGGAGCACAAAGTAACATACTTACAATTTAAGTAAATGGGGGTATGTGCTGTCAAGCTCCAAGGGAAACCGGGCTTGTGTGCGCTCCAAAGATAGGATAGGGCACAGCAGATCACATGCTAAATTCAACCAGGCATTCATCATAGCGCAGACTAGTGGTGTTGATTTTGAATCCGTTCACCAAAAAGATTTATTCAGATTCGTTCATTGCAGTTCTGCAAATTACACCTTTGCACCTGTAGATGGCGCCAAATGACCGACTTTTACATTTTGAACAAGCAGTTACATTGAACCCAAAGCACAATGTAATTCACAATGAGAACAAGTCTAATTATTTTTTATTAAAAATTGCATGTCAACAAACATACTAAGAGACTTCAACACTGCAGAGTGTTTAAGCATCATTCCCCACAAATGACAACAAATCATATCAATCGAACTGTGAACTGCTGAGCACAACGTTTTATCAAGTTATACTAAAAAGACAGAAATACTAACCAAAAATATTATTATGATGTCCATATGTCATTTTCTTGTTGAACGAGATTGATGAACTGAACGAACGACATGCAGCTCCTCTCGTTCAGTCAGTCAGCAGATCCTCATTCACGAACTTCATGAACGAAATGCCTCATCTCGTTCAGACTCAAATGACCGATTGGTTCTATAAAGGGGAGTATTTATTCAGCCTGCTCTCGAATGCTATTGGCTCACACTTAAGTCAGTCTTTAAAAGCAACATTAGTTAGCCATGACTGGTTGGAATTGCTGGTTTGAATACTGCATGTTGCCGAGACTGAAATTTAGCATTTCTACATAATTAGTTTAAATATCATAAATGTTTTCCTCGTTAAATGCTGGGCTTCACTTTTATCAAGACATTCAAAAAGATGAAGAAAAGCCTAAATATCTTACACTGTGCATCAAAGCACAACATTTCCATTCATAATTCGTGTTAATTTAACTGTATGATCTTCAAACATTTTTACACATTCATAAATTGGGGATAATGTTTTGTGCATACCTATAAACTTGTGTTAGTGCATTTCCTCTTTCCTCTTTCTCTCCATGTTGAACGTGATAGACTCACATGTCGAACTGAACCAACTGCATGCTTCCTCTCGTTCAGTTATTCAGCAGATCTTCACACATCAACGGGATGACCGAGTCATTCATTTAGTTTGCGAAAAAGTGTACCAGTGGACGAGTTGTCTCATCTTTAGGAATGAGACATCTGAAGGAGAGTGTGCCCCCCCCCCCCCCCCCACACACACTTTTAAAAGTCTGCTACGCCCCTGTTTAGATTGGTTTGCTTCCTACTTGTCCAATAGGAAATTTGTAATGTCTGTCAGAGATGAGATGTCCTCCTATTCAACATTAAATTGTGGTGTTCCGCAAGGAACCCTGTGGGGGCCAATTTTGTTTTCCCTTTATGTGTTTCTATTTGTTTCTGTGATTTGAAAATACAATATACATTTTCATTGCTACTCAGATTACCTACAATTATGTTGAATCATTGAATCCTAATGATCTAATTTAAATGTTCTTCATGCTTCTATAGAAAATATTTAAAACATTTGGATGGCATCTAATTTTCTTCAGTTAAATACTGATAAAACAGACTTTGTTATATTCAGTCTTGGTTTAAAAAAAAATTCAGGTGATAAATTTGGGGTCTGTTTAAATACAATTTTAAATATCACATCAGGAAGTTAGTTCAGTCTTGTTTTTATCAGTTAAGGAACGTTTCTAAGATTAGGCATGTTTTCTGTTTTGATTTAGTTTAATCTCAATTATTGTAATGCACTGTTTTCAACTTTGGTAAATGGTCTGCACTTATACAGCACTTTTTCTAACCTCAGAGGTTACCAAAGCACTTTACACTGTGTCCCAATCACCCATTCACACACACTCATACACACATTCATACACCAAGGCGCTAGCCTGCCATCAGGAGCAACTTCAGTTCGGTTCAGTGTCTTGCCCAAGGACACTTCAGCACATGGAGTCAAATGGGCCAGGATTTGAACCACCAACCCTGTGATTAGTGGCCGACCTGCTCTACCAACTGAGCCACAGCCGCCCCAACTTTAAATCAACGTACTTTAGCATGGCTACAATCAATGCAACAGTGCTACAGCTAGACTTTTGAAACAAACTAGGTCTTCTAATCATATTGCTCCAGTTTGAGCTTCTTTGCATGGGTTACCAATTTATTTGAGGGTTGATTTTAAGATTTTCTTAATTACATGTAAAGCACTACATGGTTTGGCGCCAGAATATTTAGCAGAACTTTTAAGACCTAATGAAACAGTTAGACAGTTATTTTCATGCCTTGAACTGTTGGCTCTTCCAAGATCCAGATACAAAACAAAAGGTTGTAGAGCATTTGTAGTAAAAGCCCCATTGATTATGGAACAGCCTGCTCTGGGATATTAGATCTGTTAAATCTGTGTCTATTTTTAAGTCTCATTTAAAAACTCATTTATACAGACTTGCTTTTACTAATTTGTGAGTAAAATTTGTGTTTTACGGAGAGTGTTTTGATTGTATGTTTTGTGAAACACTTTGTGCTAAATTGCTAAAAGGTGCTATAAAAGTTAGGTGCTATAACTTGTTCGGAAAAGTGCAGAAATGCCTCAAAACTAAAATCATGGTTAGATTTAGGGTTTGGGTTAGGTGTTAGAATTTATTGGTTTGAAATTGTGTTCATTGGTTACATTGCTTTTTCTATATAAGAATAAAGATCTTATGATTTAGAAAAGAAACAATTCGTACAATTATTTTTGTCATCTGTTTCAAGAATTCAACATGAGATCAGGTTTGAGAATGACTAACATGGACTACACTTATGATACTTTCATGGCACTTTTATGTTATTTTTGGATCTTGGCAGCCCCTGGTCAATGTAACATTCTTTAAATGGTGGAACATGGAATGTTATCCAGATTTGTAACAAAATAATGATGAGAAAATGATGTCAGAATTGTCATTTTTGCGAGAACTATTCCCCTATAACAGAAAAGAGATGATCTGTTTATAA